>JAQZBX010017558.1:0-35444 GCA_029593785.1 Cabassous unicinctus | reverse complement strand
ATTTATATATTTATTCATCTGTGTTTACTTTTTAGTTTTTAATTGTTTATATTTTCGATTATTAAATGTACAAATAAAGTTAAGAGGAAAAAAAAAAAAGTGTATTTTATGCTCCTGAATCACTTAAAATATTATTTTGCCTATTTTCAAATATATCTATAAAAAGCCAAGAAAGTATTGCCCTCATATTTCTACAAGATTCATTAATATCTCCACATTTACATAAATAGTTATATTATGCCTTATCAACACCCATCATTTAAAACACTGGGCTATTTGAAAAGCAAAGTAAAACATTATCTCCTTCATCTGGCCATACTACTTCCCAGGGAGATGATTTTAATGCCTGATTTTTTTTTTTTTTTTTTGCTCCTCAGTTTAACCATAAGTAAAGTGAGGTAGTTAAATTAAATGATCTTTAAGGACCTCTTCCAGGCCTGACTGCATAAGTGGTTTTGAGGTAAGTTCTAAGAATGCAGCAGCTGGGTGTTATCTTTCTTCCAAGCACATCAGAATAAATTCACAATTAGTGCCTCAGGTCATTGTCTCTCTCTTATCTCCTTTAACATCCTGGATACTAAAGATGTCCAATCACACAATCACTGCAAATATCAATATCACAGAGCCTCCAGGCTCTGTCCCTTTCATTGGACCCCCCCATACCTTGCTACCATAAATTCCCTATGTATAGGGAGTAATCCACATACTAAGAAATCTCCAGTAAACACTATAGTTTAATCCGTATACATTTAATCTTCATTTAGCCATAAGATTCCTTATGACTCTCTGCTACAGTGAAACCAGACATTCACCATTCCCAATTAGGTCTTGCTTAATTCATCAGAGTCTGTTCAACTCCTACTGTTTCTAGATAGATTTCACTGATTACTGCAGCTCACCAAGCAATGAATACTCAAACCTCCTAGATCTTTTGACACTTAGAATTGACTATTTGGCTTTACATTTTTTATTTTTGTGCACTTGTTAAATATTTTAGCTTATCTCTCTAAGGGTATTTTAACTTGTGAGTGTTAGGGCCAGTGCCACATACTCTTCCTGAACGAACATAAAGGAAACAAAATAAACCAAAACATTATGCTCTTCAGATTTGTGTTGAATCTTAGATGTCTGAGTTTCAAGATTTACTTGTACCTTTCTCTGGATCATAAATCACTCATCTTCTGCTTTATTTACTTCCTCTCAACTTTTCAAAAATCATGAAAAAGATATTATTGTTGTCCTCCTTTGAATTCACTTAAGCAAATGACACAGCAAGTGTAAATTACCATATATGGATTCTATACAAATATAAAGCCACAAGAGATGCTCTATATTATCAAGTAGAAGGAGCAATAGTTTCTACAATTGACTGCATTTCTATTACTAAATTATGGCCAGAGTTTTTCAATATACATTAGTCAAGACACAAAAAAACATTGTAACTATTTTAATAATAAATACCAAAATTATATTTCTTTTTGATCATGGACAGTGATTAGTTGAAGGCTGCTTAAATAAAACTTAATAGGTGTCCAATATTCAATTCTCCAGGTGGTCTATTTAAATCTAAGATATATGCAATAAGCCATTGATTCCATAGAATCCAAATCAACAGATAAATTCAATGAATATGTATTACTAAATCTCAGTATGTAAACACTTCAACAGAATCTGTTTAGGTGGCACTTACCTACACTCTAATGAAATGTTTCAGTTTTTACTATAGAAAGTTCAAGGGCCTTTTCCCAATTTTATTTAAATTTTCAAGAAAAGACGAAATATATCTTCAACATTCATGTTGGCATATATTCTTTATCAATCCTCTCATTGTATATTTATCACAGGTTCTTGGGAAAATGAATACAAAGATAATACATGGTTCCTGTTTGATTCCCAAACAGGTTTAATGAAGAGATATTTAACATGGCAGAAATTTTATTCCAGTACCTCTGTGAGTTTGTAAATTCCCATTAGGATAATTTGACCAAAGTGAAGCTGAACTTTATTTTTAAAACTTTGTTCAAAGGCCTAATAATATTAATATCAGTCAAGTCATCTTTTTTCCCCTTGTGTATCTGGAAACTAAGATAAGATCAGTTTCCAATTTGCTGGAGGAATAAATGTGTGAAACACTGTTGGCCTGGAAAGAAAGGACATAATTACTACACCAGAGGAGAGAAAAACAATAGAAAGAGTAATCAACTCTGAGTTGTACGTAAATGGAAAACACTACTGTTGTCTCAGTTTATCATTTGAGAAGGATGCTGGCTACTCCAGCATGCATCCCCCAGTCTAATAAAAACTTTAAAGAGTGAACACAGTCTTTTCCCACAGACTGCAGCCAGAATGCATTTTCTAACACACAATATTTGTTTTATTATTTCATATAACCCTCATTGATTCCACAGTCTTTCCTGATAAATTCCTTAGCATGGCAAACATACACATGCATTTGAGGTTTGTCTCCTTTTTCAGTTTGCTTAGAGTTGCTGAGAGCAATATACTAGAAATGGTTTGACATTCACAATGGAAATTTATTAGGTTAAAAGCATACTCTTCTAAGGCTGTGAAAGTGTCCAAATCAAGGCATCATCAGAAATGCTGTTTCACTGAATTTCAGCTACAGGCAATCCTGGATTCCTTCCACGTGGCAAGGTACATTGAAAGCATCTGCTTCTCTTCTGGGTCTTGTTGCTTCAGCTTCTGGCTGCTCCATCTGTGGCTTCACTCTCCCGTGTTCCTCTCTGAGCACCTGCATTCCTTCTCTCCATCTCTGTGGCGTTTTCTCTGTGTTTCTGCTGTTTTCAGTTCTCAGTTTCTAAAAGATCCTAGCAAAAGGATCAAGACCCACCCTGGGTCACACCTCCCTGAAGTAATCCAATCAAAGGATCCCACACCTACAGAAATGGATTAACTTTAAGACCATGATCTTCTCTGGGATTCACAGAAAGCTTCAAACTGTGTTTCCATTTTGGTCTCTATGTTTATTTTCACTGCATCCTTTTTTCCCCGCAACAATTGTTCTAATCATGTTGACTAAGCTTACTAACAACACCATGACCCTTTAACTAGAACATTGAACTTGATTCTCTTTTTGACTTCTTCAGCCTTGCTTCTTCACTTTACCAATTTCTTCTTTCCCTTAGGTCTATACATTCATTTCATTTGCTCCAGGACAGGAAAATGTTCCTAATTCCTTCCTCATCCTAGCCCAGACTCTGTGTCTTATCAGTCCTAAGTGATCTCATTAGCTCTTTATGCATCATTATTGTTGTACATACTACACTGTATTGAAATCACATGCATGTTTGTTTTTCTTCCACTAAATGGTAAGGTTTACAGGGAATGGATTTTGTTTAATTCACTACGTCCTACCTACAACTATTGCAATGCCTAGAACATAGTAATCACTCAAGTTGTATTTACTGAAAGCTTGTAATTCTACTTTCAAACTGTTACAGAAATATTTAAATTTAAAATACAGTAATGGAAAAACTGTGGACTCACATCAGTGTATTTATTTGTTTTATTGTTGTTATTTGATCATCAACTCTGTATATTCTTTATAAAATTGGTTATTGTGGAAGTGACTAAACACACATGTATTAGTACAAGTTTAATATTAATAGATGGGAAAATAAAAAATAAAAAATTAATAAGTGTGTTGCTGCAAGAATAGAATAATTTACTGTCCTTGAACATTTGTGGCCTTATCTTTAAATGAAAGGGGCATGAAATGAACGATCATCAAAGTACATCACAACAGTGATCTTGCTTTCAATTTGTGTCTGTTATTCTTTAATCAATAGGATCTTCATTTAATTTATGGTATCACCCTGCCTCCTACTGGCGATTCTATTTCTACCAACTGTAAGAGAAATATTTAAGCTCTCAACTTTTATTTTGGAGGGAGATTTTGTATTCTTGGACTATAGTTTTAAATGTTTACCAATTGACATGAAATTTAGCTGAGAAAAAGAAATCAAATAATTTTGAGTCAATTTGGCAACATTGAGGATATAAAGTCAACATTTCTTTATCATTATTTCAAACTAGCATAAACTTTAAAAATATGCCTTGTATGTGCCCAGAAAGAATACTGGACTAGGATTTTAAAAATCTGCACTTCATTTGTCTACTTCTGATATCATCAAAACATTCGAATTTAGTTTATTCATTTGTAAAATTTTTAATACCACTGGAAATTATGACAAAATGCAGGAAGTTCCTGAGGAAATTGAGCGTTGGATTGGGTGTTCTGTATGTAAGATTGTTGGGATTGGGCAAGTGTTGTATGGCTAACCAGCTGAGCACAGTTGAAATTAACAGAAGGTCACTTTCCCGGTAAAATCATTTGCTCCGAGCCACTTTTCAGTATTTCCAAAGCAAGATGCATTGGGATTCTAGTAAAAAGCTCATTGAGAAATAAAGACTTGATGAATTTGTATCCAATTAGCAACCTATTTTCAGCTTTATAATGAGATTTCATTCTGTTTGTGATTTTTGAACTATGTTAATTTGCAATATATTGAGCAACAACAGTAAGTGCTCCCAGCCCAGCAAGAAGAAAAAAAAAAAAAAAGCTTACAGTCTTGTAAATTTCTGATAGCAAATAAATACTCTCATTGTCTGGGCCAGTTGGCTCCAATTGTATCAAGGAAAATGGAGTGCATTAGTCAATAAACCAAATTCAAGCCCTTTCAGAGAGACATTAACAATGTTTGTTCCCTTTGGAGAGGCAGCTTGATAATTTGCTATATTTTAATATGCCACACAATGTGACAGGTTGTTCTGTGCATCCCAAAGAAACAAATGGAGAAAACTGTGGGTTCTCAACTTGACATAAGTGGAATTTTAGCCATATCTAGTTGATTTTCTTCTCTTGTGCTCTGTGATTTAAGACAATTTTGCAGTCCTAACTGGAGTTAAATTTACAGGTCCATTCAACTGCAGCAGCTATTAGTACTCCAGAGAAACGGTAATTGACAACAGCTCTAAACAGCACAGCATGCGACACACATATCATGGGTGTTTTTTCTTTAATTAAATTCAATCTTAATTATTTCTGCCTAGCGTAAAGAGTGTCAGGAATCTACATTTACTTCATTTGTAAGAAATGCTTTGAGAATTAAATGCTATCAAGGGTTTGTAGTTGAAATGTAAATAGCACACAGTTTTCCAAAATGTAAATTAAAATATAAATGCAAACATTGTGTGATTTATTTAGCAATGTAAATATGAATATATGATTTTTAAATAAATATCATGTCTTTCTATATCTCAATCTTTAACTATCTCTCTGTATATCTTTATCATCTATCTATCACCTTCTATCTACCCATCTTCTCTCTCTCTTTCTCTTTCATCATCATCATCATTAATCTTGGCTTAAAGCCATGCATCCCTTTACCCTTCTTCAAACCATGGGATAAAGAGGAGTTTTGTGCACTGGGATTGGGTACCACTATGCCAGATATCCTTTCTACATGGTAAGAGAGAGCCTCAGAGGCCCACAACCCCTTTCTCCTTAATGCTGTCAATCTCCCACTCACATCCAAGAAGACTAATCTCATTATGTGCTTTTAAAATTGAGATGATAAATGTACAGCTTATGTAGATCTTAAATGTTTACTTTGATGGGTTGTGACATTATATAAGCCTGTATAATGGATTTACCCTCTTACCAGCTATATTCCATTTGAAAAATTTTAGCCATTCTCGTCAAGTGGGTATTTTTATTAATCAAATTTTTTTGAAAGATACTTAGATTACATAAATGTTACACAAAAATAACAGGGATACCTTATGCCCCACCTCCCACACCTCCCACAAAATCCCACATAAACATCTTTCATTAGTGTGGCACATCACCTGCAATGGATATACACATCTTGGGGCTTTGCCATTAAGCATGGGCCATAGTTCATATTGTAGACCACACTCTCTCCCACACAGTTCTGCATGTTATATGCAGATGTAAAATGGCCTATATCTGTCATTGTAATGTCACTCAGGATAATTCCCCAGTCCCGAAAAAGCCCCTGTATTACAACTGCTTTTCCCTTTCCTTGCCCCGAAGGCATCCAGTGGGCACTGGCTGCACATTAATGTTGTAATTTCTTCCATTGCTTGAATCACAATATGTCTATAACAGAATACCAGTAAGTCCACTCTAGCTCATAACTCTTCCCCCAATCCTGAGGAGTCTGGCATGGTGATGTCCACTCCACCTCCAAGTGAGAGGGGGCTTATACCCCAGGGATAAGATGGATGGGATTATCGTGCCTGTTGCTGCAGACTCTCTCCATTCCCTGGGGTGGCCATTGTCCATTATCATCACACACACCCCAGGTGTCCTGGATGAGTCCATTGAGCTGTAGAGTAGGAGTTGAAACTCCACTGAGTTTCCAGGCTCAGCTGGCACATGGAAAGCCCAAAGACTCCAGTCTCTGGATGTACACCTACAAACTCCAGCACCACATATAGGTTTGAATAGAAGGGACAGATGGACCATGTGCAGGGAAGACATATTTGAGTCCAACTCCATCATTGTCAGGAGCACAGATACCAAAGTAGGGCCCACTGATAGGGCACCAAAATCCTGAGCTATCTGTCTTGACATAGGACCTGGGTGTCTCCAGAGCCCTCAGGAGCCCCTCTATTTGGGGTGATATCCACATTGAAAACCTGTGAGGTCCTACAGATGTGCATAAGCATTACCTCTGGTATGACTTTGTGACTCACTTTGAAGTCTCTTAACCATATAAACTCATTTGTCTTTACCTATTCCCCCTTGTATTCGAAGTATTTCTCTAGTCATATTGCCAGTTGACACTTGGTAATAATCCCTTGTTTCCAGGAAAGCTCATCCCAGGGAGTCATGTCCCAAGATGGGAGGAAGGTAATGCATTCATATGCTGAGTTTGGCTTAGAGAGAGGCCACATTTGAGCAACAAGGAGGCTTTCAGGAGGCAACACTTAGGCACCCCATAACAATAGGCTAAGTTTCCATTTCAAGAGCAAAGACTCATAAGGCTAGTCATCAATAACAAGAGCCCATCAGTGGATCCTCCTAGTTTTCCAGACACTGCCCCTGAACTTGGGGGACTGTTGCTGCTCCCTTGGGAAATGTGGCAGAGCTCTCCAGGATGGGAATTCAGTATTGTCTCATATATTGAGTGATTCTCCACCCACTGTGACCATGCCCCGTAAACATTTGAACAATTTTATATACCTTGTATATATGTTCAGGTGAACTTCCTCCCATGCACCCCCCATCCCTGACACCCCCCACCAACGATCCTCTCTTGCCCCTGTTGTAACACTTCAGTGATCTAAAGCTTCTTCAAAGATGAAGCCAATACAATAGCAAAATACAATTAATAGGAAAATGAAATAATAATCCTAAGTTTAAATGTAAGAGACACATGAAATACATGAAAACTTATAAACAAATAAAAATAAAATAAAATTAAAGGATTGGGATATTCAAAAAATGGAAAAAGAAATTAAAAATTTTATTTTAACATTTTGCCTTTTATCACTGCAATATCTGATGTCCAGTCTGTTCCGTAGCACCTTCCCCCTCTCACTCCCAAGTGTCTCACTATTTTTCATATAATTTTCAAAAAAGTTTTTAGGTCACAGTAAAGTCACAAACAGAATACAAGACACTCATATACCCAACCTCCTCCCCCTTTCCTCACCCCATATTAAAACCGTTTTGTGTGTGGATGGTAGCATTGTTATAACTGATATACAGATAGTGAAACATAGCTACTAAACATTGTCAAAGGTTTACAGTATGGTTTACATTTTAGATCGTACACTTTTATAAATTTTCATGAAATTTACCATGTCCTGTGTCCATCACTGTAAAGTAATGAAAAACATTTCCCCTGACCACTAAATACCCCCTGTTTGATCTACTCTGTTCCTTCCTCCCTATCCCCCTGGGTCCCCCTGGCTTGACTCATTGGATGACAAGATTCATAGTTACATGCAACAAAAGGTCTTGACACATTGGCTTGTCCTCCCATATTAGGAACCACCTTTGCTCTTTATAGATGCCCACCTATTTCTGAGTGATTCAGTCCTCCCAAATATGGGACTACATCTCCTTTCCGTCATTGTGTGGGTCTCCACCCACTGATACAACACATTATTGCAGGATGAACACTCAGACACTCCCTAGAAGCCTGATCCAGAAGCACCCTGTCCTGCATGCCCCACCAATCAACACCTTAAACCAGTGACAATTCCTTTTCATATTGCCATAAGAGCCTTCCCATCTCTCTATTTTCAACCTCATACCCACAAATCACAAGTGTTCACCTGGTCCCTCTCCCATCTCTCCCTCCAGTATCTTGTGTATTCTAATCCACCCTTCCCAATCTACCCACCTGTTAACCTTTAACCACCAAACCCAATAATGTCACTACCAACCTGTCCTATCCCTTCAATATGCAACTACACTCTATCACTTTACCAGAGATTACATCCATATGTGTGATGGCTCACAACTTTCTCTACTCTTTCTCTTTCATGTAAACCTATCTTTCAGACAATAGTTCTCAAAGACTTCTCAATTTCTTGAATTCATATCAGTGAGTTCATGTACTGTTCAGCCTTCAATGCCTGGCTTGCTTCACTAAACATAAGGTCTTCAAGATTGATCCATAATTTCCCATGTGTTAACACTTTATCCCTTCTTACAGCTGAGTGATATTCCATTGTATGTATATACCACATTTTGTTTATCCACTCATTTGTTGATGGGCACCTGGGTTGATTCCAACTTTTGGCAATAGTGAACAATGTCATTTTGAACATTGGTGTGCATATATCTGTTTGTGTCTTTGCTTTCAATATTTCTGGTTATATACCCAGCAGTGGAATAGCTGGATCATATGGAAGATCTCTAGTTAATTTTTTGAGGAAATGCCAGACTGTCCATCACAGTGGCCGGACCATTCCACAATCCCACCAGCAGTGGATAAGGGTTACCATTCCTCCACATCCTTTCCAACACATATAGTCTTCTGTTTTATTAATAGCTGCCATTCTAATGGGTGTAAGATGGTGTCTCATTGTAGTTTTGATTTGCATTTCCCTAATAGCTGGAGATGTTGAGCATCTTTTCATGTGCTTTTTAGCCATTTTTATTTTTTCCTTAGAGAAGTGTCTTTTTAGGTCACACACCCATTTTTTAAATGTTTTTTTTTCTTTTGTCTTTTTATTTTCGAGGTGTAGGATTTCTTTATATATGCAGGATATTAGGCTTCTATCAGATATATGGTTGTCAAATATTTTCTCCCACTGGGTAGGCTGCGTTTTTCCTTTTTATTTTCTTGATAACGTTCTTTGATGTGCAAATTTTTTTTAATTTTGAGGAGATCCCATTTATCTATTTTTTCTTTTGCTGCTCATGCTTTGGGTGTGAGGTTCATGAAACATTTCCTATTACAAGGTCCTGTAGATAGTTCCCTACATTATCTTCCAAGGTCTTTATGGTCTTCGCTCTTATATTTAGATATTTGATCCATATTGAGTTGATTTTTGTATAAGGTGTGAGATGGTGTTTCCTCCCTCATTCTTTTAGATATCGATATTCCAGTTCTTCAAGCACCTCTTGTTGAAGAGGCCATTCTCTCCTAAGTGGTGGGCTTGGTGTCCTTGTTGAATATCAGATGACTGTATATGCAAGGATTTATAACAGAACTCTCAATTTGGTTCCATTGGTCAGTATGTTTATCCTTGTGCCAATACCATGCAGTTTTGACCACTGTACGCTTGTAGTGTGTTTTAAAGTCAGGTAGTGTGATACCTCCAACTTAATTTTTCTTTTTCAATTTGTTTTTGGCAAAGACATGTTGATGGACCTCTTACCCTTTCAAATAAATTTTATAGTTAGTTTTTCCAATTCCTTAAAAAATATAGTGCTGATTTTTATTGGGATTGCATTAAATCTGTAGATTAGTTTTAGTAGGATAGACATTTTGATGATATTTAGTCTTCCTATCCATGAACAGGGAATGTTATTCCATTTATTTGTCTTTTTTTATTTCCTTCAACAGTGTTGTGTATTTTTCTGTATATAAGTCCTTTACATCTTTAGGTAAATTTATTCCTAGGTATTTGATTCTTTTAGTTACTATTTTAAATGGTAATTTTTCTTGATTTCCTCCTCAGATTGCTCATTATTACTGTACCAAAATGCTACTGATTTGTGAGCATTGATCTTATAGCCTGCGATGTTACTGAACTCCTTTATAAGTTCTAGAATCTTTGTTGTAGATTTCTCAGGGCTTTCTATGTATAGGATCATGTCGTCTGAAAATAATGAAATTTTTACTTCTTCTTTTCCAATTTGGATGCCTTTATATCTTTTTCTTGCCTCAGTGCATGAGCAAGTACTTCTAAGACAATATTAAATAGGAGCAGTGGTAGTGGGTATCCTTGACTAATTTCCGATCTCAGAGGGAAGGCTTTTAGGATTTCAGCATTGAAGATGATGTTAGCTGCGGGTTTTTCATATATACCCTTTATCATATTCAGAAAATTTCCTTCTTTTCCACAAAAGAAGGTTGTGGAAAACCTTCAGTGGTTTTATCAGGAAAGGGTGCTGTATTTTGTCAAACCCTTTTTCTGCATCTATAGAGATGATCATGTCATTTTTTCTTTCAATCTGTTTATGTGGTGTGTTGCATTGGTTGATTTCCTCATGTAGAACCATCTTTGCATACCAGGGATGAAACCCATTTGGTCATAGTGTATAATTCTTTTGATATGTTATTGAATGTGATTAGCAAGTATTTTGTTGAGGATTTTAGCATCTAGGTTCATTAGAGGAATTGGTCTGTAATTTTCCTTTCTTGTGGTATCTTTGTTTGGCTTTGTTATTAGTGTAATGTTGGCATCACAGAATGAGTTATGCAATGTTCCTTCTACTTCTGTTTTTCAGAAGAGCTGAAGCAGGATTGGTGTTATCTCTTTCTTGAATATTTGGTAGAATTCAGCTGTGAAGCTGTCTGGTCCTGGGTTCTTATTAGTTGGGAGGTTTTTGATGATTGAGTCAATCTCTTTACTTGTAATTGAACAGTGGTGTTCATCAATTTCTTCTCTCCTAAATATAGGCTGCTTGTGAGTTTCTAGGAGTTTGTCCATTTCCTCTAAATTATCATTCTTTTTGCTATATAATTTTTCAAAGTATCCTCCTATGGTACAGTTTATTTTTGTGGGGTCATTAATGATACCCCCTTCTTCATTCCTTATTTTGTTTATTTGCATCTGCTCTCTCTTATTCTTTGTCAGTCTGCCTAAGGGTTTGTCAATTTTATTGATCCTCTCAAAGAACCATCATTTGGTTTTGTTTATTTTTTCTAGTGCTTTCTTCTTTTCTATTTCATTTAGTTCTGCTCTAATCTTTGTTATTTCCTTCTTTCTACTTCCTTCGGGGGTAGTTTGTTGTTGTTTTTCCAATTCTTCCAGGTGTGCAGTTTGGTCTTCAATTTTAGCTCTTTCTTCATTTTTAATTTATGGCTATGAATTTTGCTCTCAGTATGGCTTTGGCTGCATGCCATGTGTTTTGATATGTTGTGTTGTCATTTTCATTAGTTTCAAGGTAGTTACTGATTTCTTTTGAGATTTCCTCCTTGATCCACTGTTTGTATAATAGTGTGTTGTTTAACTTCCATATCTTTGTGCCTAATCTGATTCTCTGGCCCTTATTGAATTCCAATTTCATTCCATTGTGGTCAGAGAAATTACTTTCTATAATCTCAATCTTTCTGAATTCTTTGAGAGTTGTTCTGTGGCCTAGCATACTCTATCTTGGAGTATGAGCCATGTGCACACAAGAATAATGTATATCCTGTTGTATTTAGGTGTTGTGTTGTATATATGTCTATTAGGTCCAGTTCCTCTAATGTATTATTCAGAGTCTTTGCTTCTTTATTGATTTTCTGTCTAGATGTTCTGTCTAATGGTGATAATGGTGTATTAAAGTCCCTCACTATAATTGTACAGGCATTTATGTCTCCACTTAGTTTTTCCACTGTTTACCTCATGTATTTTGAGGCACCCTGATTAGGTAAATAAATGTTTATTATTGTTCTTTTTTCTTGAAAGATTACCCCTTTCACTAATATATAGTGTCTGTCTTTGTCTCATACAATAGTTTTGCTTTTAAAGTCTATTTTGTCTGATATTAAGTGAGCTACTCCTGCCATTTTGGTTACTGTTTTCCAACCATTCACTTTCAGCCTCCTTGAATCCCTGAGTCTAAGGTGGGTTTCCTGTAGACAGCATATAGAAGGATCATATTTTCTTATCCATTCTGCCAATCTATGTCTTTTCACTGGTGAGTTAATCCACTAACATTCAGTGTTATTACTCTCAATGAATTTCTGGCATCAGCCATATTTTCTTTGGGTTTATGTATGTCATATGTTGTTTTTATTTCTCTTTTTGTCTTTTTACTTGTTCTTACATGCTCCTCCCTCTCTCTCTACTGTTTTTTCCTTTCAACCTGTACAACTTCCTTTAGTATTTCTTGAAGTGCAGATTTCTTATTAGCATACTCTCTTAATTTCTGTTTATCTGTGAATATTTTGAACTCTCCATCATTTTTGAATGTCATCTTTGCTGGATAGATAATTTGTGGCTGAAAGTTTTTTTCTTTTATTACCTTGACAATGTCATACCACTGTCTTCTTGCCTCCATGGCTTCAGATGAGAAATCAGCACTTAATCTTATTGCGCTTCCCTTGTATGTGATGGTTCTCTTTTCTCTTGCTGCCTTGAGTGTTTTCTCTTTGTCTTGAGCATTGTACATTTTGATAATTATATATCTTGGAGTAGGCCTGTTGGGATTTATACTGATTGGGGTGTGCTGTGTTTTCTGGACATGTACATCCATCTCCCTCAATAGGGTTGGAAAGTTTTCAACCATTATTTCCTTCAACATGCTTTCTGTTCCCTTTCCCTTCTCTTCTCCCTCTGGGATGCCTATAATGCATATGTTTGCGTGTTTGTGTTGTTGGATAAATCCTTAAGTCCCTGCTGGATTTTTTCTATCTTTTTATGAATCTGTTCTACTATCTGTTTGATTTTAAATGAACCATCTTCCACATCACTAATTCTTTCTTCTGCCTGTTCAAATCTGCTGTTATGTGAATCCAGTGTCTTTTTGATTTCTTGGATTGTGCCATTCATTACCATCATATCCATTTCCTTTTATGTATATTTACAATTTCTTCAGTATGTTCTCCCAGTGACTTCTTAATATCCTTAATCTCTTCCTTCACTTCATTAAGTTGGTCCATGATATTTGTTTGGACAGCTTTGATTAGTTGTTTGATGTTGTGCATCTCTTCCTGGTTTTTAGATTGTTCATTGGACTGGTCCATGTCTTCCTGTTTCTCAGTATGGTTTGTAATTTTTTGTTGCCCTCTGGTTATCATTTTATCTTGCTGGGTTTATTCAGTTGATTAGCTTCTCTCTCTGCTCTAGAGTTTTATTTAGGTGGTTCTGTGTGTGTGTGTTAAGTTTTCTCTTTGACACTTTGTCCTTCTTTTTCTATTTCCTTGCATTTTTCTATGTTCCAGTTTTATCTTGAGCAATCCACCTCCCTGTCCATCTCCCTCCAGATCAATGTCCCTAAGGCTTTCACTCCATGGGCTCCCAGAATATCCCAGTCAGGTAGGATCCTGTCCCCAATCAGCTGTCCTTTCTACCACTGGGCTGGGGAAGCAGGCCAATCTCGTGAGGCGCAGGCCGCAGGCGCTATCTCCACCACCCACCCAAACCACTGAACAGATACCACAACACTTGCTGCACTCCTGGATCTGGTGCTGCTTCACAGCCAGAACACGTGCACCAGGTCAGTGTGGCCACAACCTGAAAGCAACCTGTGGTGTGGGTCATGTGGGTATTGTATCTCATTAAGATCTTAATTTGAATTTCGCTACTGATGAATGGTTATGAACATTTTTTCATGTGATTATTGACCTTTCATATATCTTTCATCTGCTAAAATCTTTTTGGACTTTTAACTGGTTTATTCACCTCATTCTTGAATTTTTAGTCTTATTTTGATATTCTAGATAAAAGCATTTCTTCAGATATGTGTCTTGAAAGTATTTTCCCCAGTCTATTGCTTGCCTTTTTACACCAACTCTAAATTATATTGTATATACAATAAACTGAAACAATTTAAAATGTGCAATTTGATAAGGTTTGACAAATTTATAAATACATAAATTCACCTCCACAGTCAAGACAAAGAACACTTTGATTTTTCCCAAAAGTTTTTTCAGGCCCCTTTTTAGTACATCCTTCTCTCTACTCCTAGCCTTAGGGAAATTCAGATCTGTTTTCTGTCTCAACACAATAAGTGGAACAGAAATTTTATTACAAAGAATTATAATACACTATGGAATAGAGTAACAATAGATTGGTTAGTAAGACCTAAAGACGGCTCTAACCAATATAGGAATAGCAAATATAAGGATCAGCCACTACTCATGTGGCTGAGATAGAGTCCTGAAAATAAGGTCCCTCCTCCCAGGGGTGAAAGCCAGCTCTTGACTGAGAGGCATAGCTGTGATGCAGTGAATGACAGAGAAGCCTCTGCAGTGCTGTGGTAGAGAACCTTGCTGAGAATCTGCTCTTTAGGGCACTGGGGAAAGTTTTTCATGGGGATGTGTCTCATTAAACACAGTCTGCTTGAAAATTGATCATGAGGAAATGTCAAGAGAAACTGCTGCTTGATTTAACCTCTAACATCTGTTTTAGTTTCCTCACTGCTAAAACAAATATCATGCATTAGGTTGCTAAAACATTGGGAATTTATTGTTCACAGTTTTGAGGCTAGGTGAAATCCAAAATCAAGACATCATCAAGCAATGCTTTAAATGGCATTTTGGTGCTGGCTGTTGCTGATCCTTGTCCCTTGGCTTTTGTGTCATATGTCAGTTCACATAGCAGCCTTTCCTGGATTCTCCTTTCTCTTCCAGGTTCCACTGGCTTCTAGCTTCTGGTTGTTCCTTGTGCTTTCTCTGCTGAAACGTTCTCTATACGGCTTCCAGTGATAGCATTAAGTCCCTTCCTAATTGAGGTGGACCATACCTTAAATGAAGAAACTTCACCAGAAGGCCCTATGTACAATGCTTGTAGCTTATATGGCTTTGCATTTTCCCACAACCCTTCCAAGTCTTTCCCCATCTAGTCACATCAGCATTTCATTTCTTAATAGTTACACACAAAGACTTGAGAAATAATGCTTTGTGAGCTCTGGACTGATAAGATATGCATGCTTAGACTTCTTCCCTGGAAACTCTAGAAATAATCTGATCTGTGAACTGCTTGACAACCTTCATACAATGGATCCCTTACATAATTACTATAAAGATGTAACTTCAGCTTCAGCTCTATGAACAAACATAGTAAATGCTCATTTTACATAGTTACTGTGAAAGTGTGACTTCTGCCCTGTTTGGAAAAATTGTGAAGGTCTGTTCCTTAATTCACATTCCTTTTATTTTGAAAAATGCTGTTGAATGGATATTTATTTACACAAATGTGTTACAAAAATTCTGATTATCTAAATCTATACTTTCAATCTGAAAGTACACATTTTATTTTAGGAAGTACGTGTGTGTGTGTGTTTGGCAAAATAAATTTGGATGAGGGTCATCCAAAGGGATATTGATGAACTATTCATTTCTATGTATGAATTATATTGGGGAGAAATTTATAAACATTTTATCTAGGCCTTATTATGCAAATATTGATTTTCATATCATGCTCATTAGTAAACATGACTTCAGGAAATTTACTGATGTTGGAAAATTATTTTATTACATGAATGTATTAAGTTTTGTGATATTTCTTTTTCTTCATAACTGGCCTTGTCTACTATTCAACATCTTAGAAAAAGATTGGCCATGAAAGAGAAAAAGAATAATTTAGATTGGCAGTTAGGAAAATAGACTGTGGGACATCTCCATTAACAGTCTATGTCTCCTGGATATTGCTGTCTAGATACATAGGGTATTCAAACTCAAGGGCCTTTTGTTGGTAGGGATAGCTGTATTTTAAGCACAAGGTAGAAGCACCAAATGGAGTACATGGAATCTGCCTGAGTTTGTGGATCTGGAAGCAATATCCAGAAGAGATTCCATAATGATTTTTTTCATTTCCTTCCCCCAACTCGAGATGGCTCCCTCATCTGTCTGCTTGTTTGTTCATCTTCTTTAGGATATACTGGTAATCGAACCCATGACCTCCTGGTTGCTGCATCTGCTGGTTGTGTTGTCTGCTGATTGTGGACATTGGACAATGTGTGCAATCTGCTGATTGCAGCAGTTGTGGCATCTGCTGATTGCAACAGTTGAGGCATCTGCTGGTTGTGGCATCTGCTGGTTGTTGCATCTGTTCCTTGAAGCATCTGTGGTGTCTGCTGGTTGTGGCTTCTGCATCATCTTTAGGAAGCACCAGGAACCAAACCCGGGACCTCCCATGTGGGAGGCTGGTGCCCAAGTGCTTGAGACACATCTGCTCCCTCTCTACTTATTTTTGGTATTTATTTCCCTTCTGCTAACAATCAAACTACAGGATAAACTCATTAAAATTATAACCTTATCACTAATATAGATGGCACTATTAGATAAGAAATAATCCTAATTTGACACAAATCACCCAGAGAATAGAATAAGAGAGAACATATTGCAATTTTACTTTATGAGGCCAGAATTATCAAATAAGAAAATTACAGACCAATCACTCATGTAAGTATGAAAAATATTTAAAAATGGCAAATCAGGTTAATTTGTATATAAAAAGAAACAATATATCATGTCCAAGAGCTCCCTCTCAACATAGTCACATCTATAGATATTTACTAAAATTCAACACCTGTTCATGATTTAAAAAAAAAAAAAAAAGAAACTCTCAAAAAATTAGCAATAAATGCAATAGAGTTGTAAAAGAGAAAGCTCATTCACTTCTTCTTCCTGAATAGTGAAGCATCAATAATATGGGATACAGCAGTACTGGAATTTCACTTAAGGGAAGGACAAGCATTGAATCAATTACTATAGAAAGAGAGGCAAACATGGAGCTGTCCATCACCATCACTTTGTTAGCTGGATCCACAGCACTTTTCTTCCACATTCTAGTTTCTGTTAATACCAATATCTCCCACTCATAAGGATGGCAGTTATTACTTCTATGTTACCTCAAGCTTCCTTTTCTTTTTCTTTTTTTTGATATTTTTATATTTTGAACATTATACCAAGATTTGTTTAAAAAATTTCCTGAAATAAATATTATATTTGAAGTGGCTAGAATGATTTCCATGTTCATGAACAGACCGTAACTTACAGCTGCGGTGTTCAAAGTAAACAGTTTGAAATATAGGTAGTTGGTCATATCTTTGGTCTTGAAGACAGTTTTGAGGATCTTATCAAAATATCATACTACTCTCAACACTGCAATAAATAAGAGATGGTAGTATTTTTGCAAGAATAATTAATTGGAAATGAAGAACACACATGACAGCCCCTAAAAGACTCATTCATATATAAATGCCTCATAACAGATATTGCAGTAAAAATCAATGATGATTGGAAGGACTCCTCATTAAATGGTTATGGGTCAATTGGCTGTCCATATTACACCCTATAAAAAGCAACTTACAGCTCTGCATTATAGACAATGACAAAGAAATTCCTGTCCCCTGAAAACCATTGAAGAGTTTATAACTATATATTAGTTTGTATTTCCTAGAATTTTGTTTAAATGAAATCATATGATAAGTACTCAGTTTTGTTTGGCTTCTTTTACCCAGGACAATTATTTTGAAATACATTTCTCATGTTTTATTGTTATTACATTGTATTCCCTTGTATGGATATTTCACAATATATTTATCCATTCACCTGGTGATTGATATCTGGGTTGATTAATTGTGATATTTGTTTGCATTAACCTAATAAGTAATTTAGTTGAATATCTTTTCATGTGATAATTTACCTTCTCCATATTTTCTTTAGTAAACTAACTGCTCAAATCATTTGCCCACTTTAAACTGCAATTTGTTTTCTTATTATTATGTTTTGAAAGCTATTAATATATTTTGGATACAACACCTACTTTAAAATTTGTGATTTGCAAATATTTTCTATATGCTTGTGCATTCTTTCATTCTCTTACAGTCTGTCATGAAAAAGAAATTATTTGTTACAATTGATGAACACATATTGAAGCATTGCTACTAACCATGGACTACAGTTTACATTATAGTTTACACTCTGTTCCACACAATTTTGTAGGTTATGACAAAATGTATAATAGCCTGCATCCATCACTGCAATGTCATGCAGGACAAATCCAATGTCCTGAAAATGCCCCCATATTACACCTTTTCTTCCCTCTCCCATCCTTCAGAACCTCTGGTGGTCACTGCCTTATGTCAATGATAACTTTTCTTCCATTGCTAGAATATCAATGTCTACAGTTAAATAATAATTTTCTGGGATGGGCATAATTTAAATTTTCTGGGATGGGCATTGTCCATCATCATCTACTTGTTAAGTTGTTCTGGATGAGTCCAGCAAACTGGACAGTAGTTGTTGCAACTCTGCTGAAATTCAGGGCTCAACTGTCACATGAACAGACCAAATATTTAAGTCTCTAGGACATATATTTATCAAGCATATTGCTAATAATAGGTTCAAATAAAAGAGAAAGAAGAGCCATGTTTAGAGTACCTATATTTGAGTCTAACTCTGTTACGCTGGGAGCGCAAATTCCAAAGTAAGACCGACTTTACAGGGTGCCAAATTCCTGAGCTGTCTGCCCTGATTATAGTTTCTGGGTGTTTCTAGGGCCCTCAGGAACCCCACTATTTGAGATGCTGTTTACTGTGGCAGTCAGTGAAATCCTGCTAAGACTTGCATAAGAGTAATCTCTGGAATCATCTCCTGACTCACTTTGAAATCACTTAGCCATAAAAACTCATTTGTATTTACTATTTCTCCCTTTTGGTCAAGATCTTTTTCCAGATGCACTGCTAGTTGAAGCTTGGTAATAATCCCTCCATGCTGGAAGATGTTACTGTGGCAAAGTGTGGGAGGGGAAGGAAGTGAGGAATATGGGAATCCCTTATTTTATGTAACATTTATGCAATCTAAAGCTCCTTTAAAAACAAAAAAAAAAGTAAAAAGCAAAATAAAATGAAATAAATGATTATTGTTTTATGCTGCTAAAAAAAGAAATTCTTAATTTGGATGAAGTTCAATTTATCAATTTTAAAAAAATTATTGATTGTATTTTTATTGTAGGATATTAAAATTCTTATCTCATCCAAGCTGACAAAGATTTTCTATATATTTTCTTCTAGACAGTATACGATTTTAGGCTTTACATTTACATCTATGATGATTATTCAGTTAATTTTTGTCTATGGTGTGAAGTCTGAAGTATTTTTTATTGTATATGGATATTCAATTATTCAAAAGACCATTCTTTCCCCACTTGATTTCTTTGTACATTTAAAAAAAATCATTTTTGCATATATGTTTTGGACTATTTCTGGGCTGTTTCATTTCTTTGATTTAGTTACCTACTCTTACACCAACATCACACTGTCATGACTACTGGAACTTTTTATACAAATTGTTGAAATCTGATAAAAAATTGAAATCAAAATCCCAACTTTGATCATTTTACACTTGTTTTAGATATGCTTTATATATATATATTTATATGTACATATCTATAAAGATATACACAAAAATACTAGAATTATTTTATTTAAAATCAAATGTATTTCTCTATGCTCACAAAAATGTTTTTGAAAAGTAAAATATCAAATAAAAGCTAAATAAAATAATTAGAAATAAAACAAGTAAACAAAAAGTAGGAATAAAATTATCAAATTTGTCAATATCTTGGAGTGAAACTATAGAATATTTTTAACTGAATAACTAAATATATCTAGAGAGTTACCATGTTCACTGGTCTAAAATCTCAATATTATTAAAATTTCAGTTATCCCCAAATTAATTTGATGTGTTACCAAAATCTCAACAATTTGTTTAAATAATTTGATAAGCTGATCCTAAAATATTTATGGAAATGCAAAGAACCTGAAATACCCAAATGTAATTTAATATAGCTGGAAGACTTGAAGATTTACTATGAAACACAAATGACAACAACTTGAAAGTAGAATAGAATAATCGAGTTATAGACCAATATATAAAGTCAATTGATTTTTGAAAACATGTCTTGGAAACTGGATAATTTAATGTGGGGGGGGGGAGAACCTCATTCCTTACCTCACTCTATACAAGTTAATTTGAAATTTATTACAGGTTTAAGGATAACAGCTTAAAGAATATGGCTTCTGGAAGAAACAAAAGGAGACTATCTGGTGATAAATGATAAACAGGACATTGCCAAATTTAAAAACTACTTGTAATCAAAATATAATTTAAGAAATGAACAGTCAATCTCTAGATAAGTGTAAGTATCAAGACTGGCAGTAAATATGCAGAAAGCAAACAGCTGTCAGTTACTCAGAATATGTAAAGAACACTTATAAATCATTAATAGAAAGACAGTAAACCAAATTATAATGGACTAATGTATAGTCACTTCACAAAATATATATTTTTACAAAATATATGGGTGAACATTGATCTCATTGGAATTGCTAAAATTAAAATCAAGCAAATTTTAAATCAGCAAAAGTCTTGCCTTTTCAAATATTGTCTTCTCCTATAAATTCTTGATTCTCTCATATATTTGTTTCTGAAACTTTATTAGACATTTGTAGAATTGGTTTTTTTCTAATTTTTATTTTTCTGAAACTTTATTAGACATTTGCGGAATATCTGGATCACTTCCACATAGTTTTCAGAAAATTTACTAAATTTTATAATATCCTTTTATTTTTTCCATTCATGGACTACTTTTGGCAGTCTGGAGAAGCCTATGAATGAATCTCTAGAAAAATACTATAAAATACATAAATAAAATACATAGAATTATAAATCAAACAATATATATTGATGTAAAATTAACAAAATATTAAAAATAAAAATTTGTGATAGAGTAAGAGTTGTGGTTTTTCAATCATGCATTAGAGAACAACATAGGCATGCATGTATGTAGACTATTGTAATTTGAAACAGCGATGAGCATAATAATATTTTAATGTTATTTTTCATCTATAAATGATATTAAAATATTTGTGATCTGATGATCAAAAGTAGTGATAATAATACTGTGGTTTATTACTTCCATTCATAATTGATGGAGAGACTAAGTTTCAGTGATACTTTAGTGAAAATAAAAGCATATTTTTCCATCCAACTTCATCATACACCTTCTGTCCATTGATTTTTTTCCCACATGATAAATTTTATTTATAAATAAGTTTTGGATTGCATAAAAGTTACATTGAAAGTATAAGGGATTCCCATGTACCCCCTCTCCCTCCCACATTTTCCTCTATTAATAACATTTTATATTATTATGGTACATTTGTTACAATTAATGAACAAATATTGAAACATTGCTATTAACCAAGGTCAATAGTTTTCATTGTGGTTTACATATTTCACTGTACAGTTTTCTAAATTTGACAAAATGTGGAATGGCCTGTAAGTGCCATTTCAAATTAATGTATAAAATTCCAGTGTCCTAAAAATGCCCTATATTCCATATATTCTTTCCTTCCCCTACCCTCAGAACCTCTGGTAACCACTATCTTTATTTCAATGTTACAACTTCTGATACTACAATAAGAAGTCTGCTTTGCACCCTGGTTGCTTTTCCCCCTTTATATTTGTTCATTCTTCATTCTTGAGGATTTTGGCATGGTAATGCCTACTCTGCTTCAGATTTAGAGGGGGCCTAGATCTTATGCAGCAGATGGAAGGAACTGTTTTACCTGCAGTTGTAGATAATCTTTGTTTTGGGGAATGGGAATTGGCCATCATCATCACTTTGTTAGTTGTCCTTGATGAGCCAGATGGACTTGAGGGTAGGTGTTGGCTGCAATTCTACTGAGATTCAGGGCTCAACTGGCATATGAACAGAAAGAAGATTTAAGTCTCTGGGAGATATATTTAATGGGTATACTGCTAATTCCAGGTTTAACTAAAAGTGGTAGAAGAATCATGTGTAGGGAAATTACAAATAAGTGTAACTCTGTTACATTGAGGAAACAGGTTACCATATATTCCAAGGAAAGACTCATTGATGAGGTGTCTTTCTTATGGTGTGTGCCTTGCCTATGTTGTCTTATGTTTCTAGAGCCCTTGGGAGAACAATTATTTGGGTTTTGTTTACTGTGGAAGTTAGTGAGATCTACCTGGGATGTGCATAAATGTAACTTCTGAAACTTTGAAATCTCATAGCCATAAAAATTCTTTTGAATTTAATGTTCTCCCCTTTTGGTCAAGGTCTTCTTCCAAATGTATTATTTGCTGGCACTTGGTCTTAATCCCTTGGTACTAGGGAGGCTAACCTCAGGAGTAATGTCCCACACTGGGGTGAAGCTACTGAGTTCATTTGCTGAGTTTGGTTTAGAGAGAAGCCACATTTGAGTAACAAGGAGGTTTTAAGGAAGTAACTCTTAGGTAATAGTAATTATTAGGCTAAGTTTCAACTTTACAAGAATAAGGATCTTAAGTACAAGTATTAATATCATAGGTTTGGCATATTGGTCTGTTTTCCTTTTATTAGGCACTACCTATATACTCTAGAGATACTTGCCACTCTGAGAATTTAGCAGGATTCCCTAGGATGGGAATTTATTATTTATTTGGTTACTGTGTGCGTCTCCACCCACTGATAAAACATCCTATGACCACATGAACACATTCATATTCCATAGAGGCATATCCCAGATGTAGCCTTCCCCACACATCCCTTCATCACCAACAAAGTACACAAATGACCCTTCCCTGCCATAGATACTGAAAGAACACTCCCACAACTCTATTCTCAACCATAGTCCTCATCTTTCCCAGAGTTCATCTATTATTTCCTCCAGGCTTTTCCCCAGCTCCAGGGATGTCCCATTCCATCCCCCTAATTGTACTAACTCATACTCCAACATCATCCACTCCATTTAAAACACTGCATCCCTATCACATCCATCTACTCTCCATGGCCAAACCACCACCATTCACCTTATAATAGATTCTGCTCAGATTGAGCATTGGCTCACCATTCTCTATTCTCTTTTTATTTCCTGATACCCTATTTTCCAGATTCTACATCCCTGAGACTGCTCAATATGCTAAGTACATATCAGTGAAATCGTGCAATATTTGATCCTTAGTGACTAGCTTAGTTTATTCAACATAATGTCTTCAAGCTTCATCCATGTTTTTACATATGTAAAAACTTCATTCCTTCTTATAGCCGAGTAATACTCCATCTTATGTATATACCATATTTTGTTTATCAGTTCATCCATTGATGAACACTTGAGTTTTTTCCAGCTTTTGGCAATTGTGAATAATGCCATGATGAGCATTGGTGTGCATATATTTGTTTGCAGTCCTGCTTTCAATACTTTTGGGTGTTGTATTAGCCAGCCAAAGGGGTTTTGATGAAAGTTACCAGAAATCTTTTGGCATTTATAAACAGTATTTATTTGGGGTAGAAGCTTACAGTCACAAGGTCATAAAGCTTAAGATACTTTCCTCACCAAAGTTTGTTGCCATGTGTTGGTGCAAGTAGGCTGCAAGTCTCTTCAAGGGTTCGATCTTCCTCTTCCTCTTAAGGTTTGTGGTCCCAGATTTTCCAGTCTCAGCTGTAGGCTGGGATAAGTCTCATCTCTCTCCAGGGGTTTGCTTCTTTCTGGGCTCAGCTACAGCTGTTGGCTATCAGGCTTTCTCTCTTCCCGGGGCCTCTGCCATGTCTGTGGAGCCATCTCTATTCCTTTCTGCTCTTCTGTGTCTTTACTTCCAAGGGCTCCAGCATCAAAAACTCTAATTCTTTCCCCTGCAGTGTTATTTTTTCTGTGAGTTCCTGGCCCAGGGACTCAATGTCCTACAGATGTGGCCAAATCAAAACCCAAATCTTAATCAAGTATAAGTGAAACCTCTTAATGTTATACAATCTAATATGCCCAGAGGAACAGACCAATTTAAAAACACAATCCAATATCTATTTTTGGAATTCATAAACTATGCCAAACTGTTACAGGTATATTCCTACAATTGAGGAAATTCATATGGCAATTCTATATGTAGCTTCCTGAGGACCTTCCAAATCATCCTCCACAGTGGCTGCACCATTCCACCTTCAACCAACAGTGGAAGACTGTTCCTATTCTTCCACATCCTCTCCAACACTTGTAGTTTTCTGTTTTTTAAATAACAGCCAGTCTAATAGGTGTAAAATGTTATCTCATTGTAGTTTTGATTTGCATTTCCCTAATAGCTGCAGATATTGAACATCTTTTCATGTGCTTTTTAGCCATTTTTATTTCCTCTTTGGAAAAGTGTCTATATTGCCCATTTTAAAAAAATGGGTTGTTTGTCATTTTATTAGCCAAATTTAAGATTTCTTTTATATATGTTGGATGTTAGACCTTTGTCAGATAAGTGGGTCCCATTGAATAGACTGACTACACTTTCTTGACTCCTTTGAAGCACAACAGTTTTAATTTTGAGTAGATACCATTTATCTATTTTTTTCTCTCATTTCTCTTGCTTTAGGTGTAAAAGTTATAAAGCCATTTTCTACTACAAGATCTTGTGGATGCTTACTAACATTATCTTCTAGGAGCTTTATGGTTTTGGCTCTTATATTTAGGTCTTTGCCTCATCTTTAGTTAATTTTGGTATAGGGGCATGAGATGGTGGTCCTCTTTCATTCTTTTGGGTGTGGAGAACTGGATATCCAGTTCTCCCATTACCATTTGTTGAAGAGACAATTCTTTCCTGGTTTAGTGGACTTTGTGACCTTGTCACTTATGTGAGGATCTATATCTGAATTCTCAATTTGGTTTCATTGGTCAGTATGTCTATCCTTGTGGCAAAACCATGCAGATTTGGCCAATGTAGCTTTGTAGCATGGTTTAAAGTCAGGCAGCATGATTTTTCAATTTTTTTTTCTTTCTCAAAATATTTTGGGCTATTCAGGATTCCTTACATTTCAAAATAATTTTGATAACTTGCTTTGCTAGGTTTTTTTTGGATTACATTGAATATGCAAATGAATTTGGGTAAGATAGACATCTAAATGATAATTAGGCTTCCAATCCATAACATGGATTATTCTTCCACTTACGTAGGTTTTCATTGATTTCCTTTAGCAGTGGTATGCAGTTTTCTGTGTACAAGGCCTTTACATCCTCAGTTAAATTTATCCGTAGCTATTTGATTCTTTTAATTGCTATTGTAAATGTAAATTTTTCTCAATTTCCTTCTAAGATTGCTTATTATTATTGTTCAGAAACACTACTGAATTTTGCATGTTGATCTTATATCCTGACACTCTACTGAATTTATCAGCTCTAGAAGCTTTATTGTAATTTTTTTTGGAAATTACTACATATAAGAACATGTCATCTGCAAATACTTAAATTTTCACATTTCCTTTCCAATTTGGATTCCTTTTATTTCCTTTTCTTACCTAAATGCTCAAGCAAGTACTTCTAATACAATGTTAAATAAGAGTGGTGACAGTGGGCATCCTTGTCTTGATCCAGATCTTAGAGGGAAAGACTTTAGCATTTCCGCATGGAGTATTCACAGATGAATTCTACCAATCACTCCAGAAAGAATTAATACCAATCCTGCTCCAACGCTCCCAAAAAATTGAAGAGGAGGGAACATCATCTAACTCACTCTATGATGCCAGCATCACACTAATACCAAAGTCACATACAGATGCCAAAAGTAAACTATAGACCAATCACTATAATGAACTTAGATGCAAAAATCCTCAACAAAATTGTTGCTAATCAAATCAAGCACCACATAAATGAAATTATACACCACGATCAAGTGGGTTTTATTACAGGTATGCAAGGATGATTCAACATAACAAAATGAATCTATGTAATCCACCACATTAACAGATTGAAGGAAAAAATCAAATGATCATCTCTATCAATGAATAAAAGGCATTTGACAAAATATCCAGGTAGTTACTGATTTCTCTGGCAATTTCCTCCTTGACCCACTGATTGTTTAAGAATCTGTTGTTTAACTTCCATTTATTTGTGCTTACTCTGGTTGATACTTGCTAATTTCCAGAGTCATTACACTGTGATCAGAAAAATTGCTTTGTATAATTTCAATCTTTCTAAATTCATTGAGACTTGTTTTATGACCTAGCATGTGGTCTATTCTGGTGAATGATCAATGAGAACACAAGAAGAATATATATCCTACTGTATTTGGGTATAATGTTATGCACTTGTTCATTAGGTCTTGTTCCTGTAACATATTATTCAAGATCTCTGTTTCTTTATTGTGCCTCTGTCAAGATGTTCTGTCTAATGTGATAACGGTGTATTGAAGTCCCCCACAATGATTGTAGAAACATCTATTTTTCCCCTTATTTTTGCCAGTATTTTCCTCATGTATTTTGGGGCACCCTGGTTAGGTGCATAAATATTTATGATTGTTCTTTATTCTTGGTATAGTGCCCCTATTATTAATATATAGTTTCCATTTTTGTCTCTTACAACTGCTTTGCATTTAAACTTTATTTTATGTGATATTAGTTTAGCTACTCCTGTCATTTTCTGATTACTATTTGTAAGTAATGTAAAGTCATTTTCCAATCTTTCACTTGCAACCTATTTGTGAGTCTAAGGTGAGTTTCTTTTAGACAGCACATAGGTGAATTATATTACCTTACTCTTCTGCCAATCTGTGTCTTTTGATTGGAGACTTTAATCCATTAACATTCAATGAAATTACTGTATAGGCAGTACTTATTGTAGCCATTTTTTCTTTAGGCTTATATATGTCAAATTTTATTTTTATTTCTCTTTTTATCCTTTTAGTTTTTCTTACTAATAATCTTCCTTTCTACACTCTCCTCCAACCCTCTCTCTCCTGTTTTTTTCTTTCAACTTGAGAAACTGTTTTTAGTATTTCTTGAAGGGCAGGTCTCTTGTTGACAAATACTTTCAATCTCTGCTTATTTGTGAATAGTTTGAACTCTACTTCATTTTGAAAGACAATTTTGCTGCATACAGAATTCTTGGGTGGCAGATTTTTTTCCTTTCTGCACCTTAACTATGACATACCATAGCCTTCTCACTTCCATGGCTTCATATGAGAAATCAGCACTAAATCTTATTGAGCTTCCTTTATCTGTGATGGATCTCTTTTCTCTTGCTGCTTTCAGGATTCTGTCTTTGTCTTAGTGTTTGGCAATCTTATAAGTATGTGTCTTGGGTTAAGTCTGTTAGGATTTATTGTGCTTGGAGTATGCTGCATTTTCTGGATTTGACATCCTTGTCCCTCATAAGAGTTGGGAAATTTTTGGCCATTACTTCCTCAAACACTCCCTCTGCCCCCTTTCTCTTCTTTTCTCCCCCTTGATGCCCATAATGCATATGTGTGTGTGTTTTGTGTTGTTATTCAATTCCCTGAGTTCCTGCTGGATTTTTTCCAGTTTTTGTCTATCTGTTCTAGACTCCAGAAGTCTTATCTTGGGCATTGCTAATTCTTTCCACTGCCTGTTCATATATGCTATGTGCTTTTAGTGTATTTTTAACATCTTGCATTATGCCTTAATCACTGTAAGATCTGTTATCTTTTTATGCATGTTTCCCCAGTATCTTCTTGATATCCTTCATCTCTTCCTTCATTTTATTGCATTGATTAAAGATATTTGTTTGGACATCTTTGATTAGTTGTTACATATTGTGCATTTCCTCTTGCTTATTAGTTTATTCATTAGACCGTGCCATGAGTTCCTGTTTCTCAGAATGGCTTGTAATTTTTTTTACTGATATATGGGCATCTTTTTATATTCATGGACTTTTTCAGTTGGTTAGTTTCTCTTTCTAGTTTAGGGTTTATTTTTGTTTGGTTTTGTGTAAAAGGTTTTCTTAATGCTTAGTTCCACTTATTCTATATCTTTTTAGTTCCCTGTGTTAAACTGAAACATTATTAGATACGTAAAAATTGGGGAAAAAAAGAAGAATAAAAGAAAAAGAAAGGAGAAAGAACAAATTAGAGACAGAAAAATAAATAATAAAAGGATAAAATAGTAAAAAAGAATAAAAATTACAAAGGTGAAAAAAGAAACAGAAAAAAATATGATAAAACAGAATAAAAGACCAGACAAATAAGAAAAGAAGAAAAAAATGAAGACAAAACAAGGGAAGGCAGAAAGGAAGAGGAATAAATGAAAGAAAGCAAAGACAATAAAGATAGAAAGGAAGGAGGAAAGAGAAAGAAAATAAATAAATAAATAAATAAATAAATAAATAAACACACCTCCAGCAGCAGTCTCAAGATACAATGTCAGCCAATCAATCACCCCTATGGCCAGCCTCTTCCCAGGTACCTGTAAGGAGACAGAGGAGCAAAAAAGAAAGAAATATAAATCCTCTCTCTATGCTCCTCTTTGCAAGCCTGCTTGCCTCAAGGCTCCCCTTCTCTCCAGGAACCAGCTGGGTTTGTGTAAGCCATCTGGATGTCCTCTACCCTCCTCTTTCTCCCAGCGGGCTGGCTCAGTGCCTCTTGCCTCTTAGCCCATTGTATGACTCCCTTGGCTCTTCTCTCTTTCGGGGCTGGCTGGTTGCCTGTTAACCCACCTGATCTCTTCCTTTCTCTACTCTCCTTGGAACAGGTTAGAGTTAGAAAAATCTATCTCTATCCCTGTGCAGGCCATCAGCTCCATAACTGATGAAAGATTGGATTTTCACAAAATGAGTCTACACAATCACTATAATTAGTCTTTATTCTGGCTTCCCAAGGAAGTCCAGGGGAACTAGTATTTGTGTATTTGTAATGATAGTCAAAAGGAAGTTTACGAAGAGGTAGTGACAGCAGAATCCATGCTAGAGAAACAGCAAAATCAGCTTACACATCTCCCAAATCCATTTGGTCTGGTTCCCTTTTTGGTTGGCTTCTAAGGTCATGGGAACCATGGCTCTGAGATATCCTGAAAGAGGCACTTGTTATCCTCATAGTCATAATATGGATAATAGCTCTCATTCATTGTCTGCTCTTTCAACTTTTAAATGCTGCTTTGCAATCACATAAATCTAGAAATGGTACAACTAAGGATACAGTGCCAACATGAATGGGTCAATGAAAATCTTGAGCTTCAGCTAACTGGTGAAATCAGTGATGAAATATGAGAGATTTTAGTGGTGAATGAAAACAAATTCTTTAATCAATCCCTAATAACTGAGGGAATAACCAAAATGGGGCAGATATAAAAAATTATATAGAGAAAGTCCTGGGGACCCATCAGAGTAAAAAATAAAAGTCTGTGCCCTCCTTCTTTGGGCTCCCTTTTGTGTTTCTTTTGATATATCTTTAATTTGATATCCCTACCAATACATCTGACACAGAGAGACAATCAAGCTCCTAGTTTGTTACATTTGACCCAATACAAAATAAAGCCCACCTGCCCTAAAACCAGCCTTATAAGATGGTGTATTAGTCAGCCAAAGTGGTGCTGATGGAAAATACCAGAAATCTGTTGGCTTTTATAAAGGGTATTTATTTGGGGTCGAAGCTTACAATTACCAGTTCATAAAGCATAAATTACTTCCCTCACCAAAGTTTGTTGCCACATGTTGGAGCAAGATGGCTGCTGACATCTCCCAAGAGTTCAGCTAAACTTCTGGTGTCCCAAATAAAGTGATGTAATCTGCAGACTCAACTTGATTTACCTTTTGATATTAGTTTTCATAGAAGTTTACAAAAAGGGATCCATCAGGGGATTCATTTTGTACATGTTAACTCTTTATTCTAATTACACCCTTCTCATCTAAAATGGTGGCTTGCATGCTTTGTACCCCACTTGTCAGTGATCCATGCTATTTCAAGTAAATAGGGTGGCTAATATAATCCCTGACACTGTTGTAGGAGAGAATTGTGTATATTTAGGATAGTAAGCAACAAGTAAAGCTGTGGTAATACTTGAAATCTTGCCCATTTACATTCATTTAAGCAGAACATTGTGCTCTCTAGCAATGCCTTGCCATCTCAGTCATATTCCACAGTTGCATAAGGAAGACAAAGGAAGTAGCCTACTTGTTCAGTGCTCATTAGATAAGATAATAGAGTGCACTTTTCATAAGGGCATATCATTAGGGGTTACATTTTTCCCATGTGCATTTTCAAAAAGCTGAGGAGAACTGGCTAATTTTTACAAAACCCTCATTACTTCACGATTAATCTCCCACTTCCTGAATATGTTGTTTTGAAAGCCACCTGATTTCCACAAGCTTAAACAGTCCCTAAACAAATTGAATAGTCCATATAATCCTCATTCATTAAAGTAAACCAAGTTTTGAACCAGTAAGTTAGAAGATAGGCCTCTAGTTAAAAAGCATTTGGATAATTTGATTTGATGCATTTGAGAAAATGACTGTAGAAATGATGTAAATTCAAGTTCAGGGTATTATTGACATTCAACATGGACCTGATTGTTTTTGCAAAAAGTTTGGTTCACATAATAAATTATCATCAGTGATGATGAGTCTTCCCCTCAGAGGTCTCCACTTAGGCAATTCACCCAAAGCCATTATTAATAGCCATGAAAAACCTTTAAAGTCACTTCAGACTTCTTGATAGAGGATGGATCTCAAAAAAAAAAAAAAAATAGCCATGAAAAAAATCCCAGATGATGTTATCTCACAGGTATAGTTTCCATTGGGAATCTAGCATTCACGATCATTGGACTTTGTATATCTAGTCCTCATTATCATTTGGTAATCCACCATCCCAGTATTTGAAATGCCTTTTCTATGCCCTGGGGAGGGGGAGTATCTTTTTCCTTGACTTGCTTCTACAAGGCATTATAGATGTCCAGCCAAACAATCCCCTTGTGAAACCACATTATCAAATAACCCTTATCAAATAATAATGAATGATTTAATAACATTAAGACTAGTTTTTTGGGGGTGTGGAGGAATTTCAAAGAGATAGAAGCAAATATAAGTTGCACATTTCCCCCTTTGACCATCACATAGCAACATGGCATAGCTGGGCATCATTATTTGGGATAAGGATCTTAATTATTGGACTGTGAAGCTTTTGTATTCTGTGATTAGAGAAGGACAAGTCCTTTCCTGGTTGACAATGGGATTAGATATAATGGGCGTATGATGTGGTAGAACCTGGTCTATAGCATTATTTTGTACCTTAACATTTATAAGTTGGAAAGTACCAGATTCACCATGATCAAGAGGAAGAACTTGTGGTCCAAACCTTATAGTTGCAAATACATGACTTTGGGCAAGGGCCTGATCAGGATTCCAGTTGAAAAGGTTGAAATTTTATGACATCAGAACCTGTGATCTGACTCATCATTTCTGCATTTAACCAGGGATTATTGCCTTATTATTGATATGCAGCAGGTTTCCTTACAGTTTTGTAAGAAGGCAGACTATAAGGAATCAATCTTGGATAAATTAATCCTTACTTCTCCATAATTTCTCTGGAAAAATGTATCTCTCTTGGTTTTCTATATTAACATATATTATTTCGCATAATCTTCACAAAAGTTATGTAGACCAACATTTGGCCTACAGTGACCATCTGGATTGGGGAGCTGTCATCCATGTACAGGATATTGTTGATATTCTGCCTGTATAGCAGATTTTTCCTTGATTTTTTCTGGAATTCAAATACATTATTTACACATATTCATTATATTTAATTATTCACATGTACTTAAATAATCTATCCTTTTTTATATTTTCTAATTTTTAAAAGCATTATTTATTTCTACATAAATCGATAAAAGTAATGAGCAGAATAATATAAAAAAATGATATTCACTTGTTCAACTAATAGTTGTTATACAGCTCAATATGCCTGACATTCTGTTAAGCAGTACTAGAGAAAGCATAGCAAGAAACTGACTAAAAGAATTGGGTAATTGTCTTGTACAATTAGGTAGAATATGGCCAGTATCTATAAGAAAAGGTTAAAGAAAGTTTGTGATGTACCATGGGAATGGGTTAGATAGTAGAGATACCCTGCAAAGGTCCAGAAGTTGGAAATGCAAGGCATATTCAAAGAATGGAATATTGATAATTTCACTTAAAGTTTTCAATTTTCAATCATTAATGAATCCCAAATCATTCTTTTTTAATTTTTAAAGAAAGTTTAGATTACATAAATGTTAGTAGCAATGCTTCATTATGTGTTCCTCAGTTGTAACAAATGTACCGCACTAATGAAAGATGTTAATGTGGGAAAATGTGTGTGGTGGAGGGGATGGGGCATATGGGTATTCCCTATATTTTTTATGTAACAAATCATTTTTTACATATTAAAACGTGCACGACAAAAGTAAAATTACAAAAACTTTTCCATTTTAAAATTATAAGTTAGGGATGGAAAATCTAAACATCTAATCTACAAAATTCTCTGATACATCATAAATGTTTTATAAGTGCATTAATTCTGTTTTTTCTATATTTAATTCTAATCTCTTTGGTGTCAAAATACTCATCTAGGAAACAATTATGCCATCTCAAGAAAGTCAAATATTCTATCCCAGAATACTAAAGTCTTGTCTTAGTCAAAAGAATTTTGGCTAGCATATAGTATTTTCTTGTCTTTGACACTGATCCCTTATAGTTGTTATAACACCTTCCTAAATTATGAAGGAGTCAGTTTACAGCATTTGACATTGATTTAGATTACATTTAATTATTTTTATTTTCACTTTGACTCTGCAGCCTTCCTCTCATGCTGTAGTTAATTACATTCACCCATTGATTGCCTTGTCAGATTTTGAATTTCTTTGGTTCTCTTATTATATGTTTTTTTTTGTCTCTTTGCATGGTAATATCTTCCATTTTGTATCTAAAGACACTCTAATGTTGTTCTATCAGACTTTCACAGCTGCATGCAATTTTGTCATCGCTCTTCAAATTTTAGTGCAATATTTGGATTAACATAATCTTTTGTTATTTTACTTCTTTCCATATATTATAACTTGATCTGTTTTTATATAAAATACCTAAGACGTGCTAAAGGGTCAACACATGAATTGAGCAAAATCATCACCTACTCATTCCCATCTTACAAATAATGGTTACATTGTTGTAATGATTGAAGAGAGCTATATATCAAATTATATTTAAAAAAAACAAAACAAGAAAACTTTGTGGAATAAATTTGTAATCTCCATATGGTATTCTGAATTTGCTACTGTTTTAATGGAATGGAAGCTATGGATGAATTATAAGGTGTGATCTGCAGCTATGGTGCCTACTGAATTCTGAGATAGAATGAAAGCATGTATTTTTTATATAAATAGGGAATAAGAATGCATCATAAAACTAATTTAATATACAAATATTGTGTATACAATCTCTCAGAAATTTAATGTGAGTGATTGTTGAATTTTCCAGAATATGATGTCATATATTAATGTATATAAATTTCATAATGACTCAATAACCTAAGTAGAGCATATTTGATCATTTGTTTTTCTCAAGAAGGAAAAAGAGTCAGCTGTTTCACATTAGAATATTTGATTACTTGTCTGAGGAGCAAATATGTGATTGGAGCACATTTCTTTGACTCCTGCAATTCCATTTATTTTTGATATTGTGCTTTTGCCCCATGATATTTATGTTTTAGAGAACATAAAGTTTTAAAATTGTTTCATTTATAAAGAGAATTACATCTTAACAAAGGGAAAAGCAGCGACATCTATTGATCAATCATTTCAAAGAACTTGTAGCTCTATGGTTAAGTCCACCTTCAAGAGACCAGAAAGGATGCTAATAATACTACCTGTGGACATCTGAGATTCACATGTAGACAATGAGGAACAGTTTGAGTCTCCAGAAGAAAAGGAAACAAATGTAAAAAAGCTCTACTTTTGATAAGAAGTCATTTAAAACCCATGAAAACTAAGTCTTCTTCACTAGAAGGATCACTTATTCTATATTTTGCTGGCTGTATGATTAAGAAATGGAGATGAAGTTGTATTTGTAAATTTCTCATATTTCCTGGTATCTAAATAATCTGAATGATTTTAGTATTTGTTACAAAATGTCAGAAAACTCAACTTCCTAATTTGTAGTAAATTTTTATCTCAAAATTGCTCTTACCATTTTGTGTGGAAGGGCAATATTTATATAATGACTAGATCTAATATTTTCTTTTGTGTGTGTGCATTTTATGGAATTTAGTAGTTAATTTAGACAGTGACTTAAAGTTACCTGCACATTTAAGGAAAATTCTTTAAAATTTAATACTTGATCATTACTATGTATTTTAATAAAATTTTTCTTCCCATTCTTACAAAATAATAGTCTGGCAATCATTTTTTTTGTGATTCAAATAATATTTTAAGAAACATTTTCTACTTTCCTTGGATTTTTTCACCCTGTCCTGTCTGTAACAAAACCAGGGTATGTTTGTGGATAGGATTCAGGATATTATTTGAAAGAAGTTGCTACTTTTTCCTACTACATTGTACCTGTGAACAAATAAAATATCATTCACACCACTGTATATTATTTTTAATTATGCTCTCTAAGCTTTAGTTTTAGCTCTTTCAATATGCCAGAGTTTTAGTCGTTATTGATAGTATTTTTCCCCTAATTTTTTTTTATTTGTGACTGTTAAATTTTAAGAGTTTTGTGTTTTTTTCTTTTTTCCTATAAAGAGTTTTTAATCATAAAAATTTTAATGTATACTGTTTTAAAGTAGAAGGGCATGTATATGTTTATGAATTCTTATAACTATGAATTTATATATGGAACATATTTCACAAAGTATTTAATCAGTTATACCTATATATTTATGTATAATATTTTGTAATAACATAAACCAATGCATGAAATATAATATTTACATATTACAGTTTTATTGCACATTGATTTATAAATAATATGTCAGCATAGTATTATTTTATGGTCAAAGCTCCATGATACCCTATACTGAGATTTTTCAATTTGGGTTAACAATTTGGTCCCACCTTATGGAGGGACCAAAATTTTGATAATCATTAACTCTTCTGATAGGCATTTGGCTGAGTTCCCTATTTTATTATAATGAAAATGCTTTTAATGTTCTGATTTCCCTCACTAATATTATTATTTCCAACCTGTTTGTCTATCACTGATGATTCCATTTTTGTCATGTTTTTGGAATCAAAAGTCAAAAATTCTGTGAAGGAATTTCATTTTTTTAAACATCCTTATTAGTGGTATATTTTGATGAGTTCAGCAG
>JAQZBX010017557.1:0-35443 GCA_029593785.1 Cabassous unicinctus | reverse complement strand
CCAGTTAAAACAAATTGCTGCCGCTTCCATGGTGGAAGTGGCCCAATGTTGTCAATTTGCCACCAGGTAGCAGGCTGGTCACCTCGAGTAATGGTGCCATAGATATGGCAGATGGGGCAGAGTGTGGGTCTGTGCTGCTGGCAGATAGGGCATTCAGCAGAATTTAGTGATCCAATGTCCCCCCAATATTATCATCATCCCATATGTCTCTGTCCCAATCCTCAGGGTTTCACTCCTTTCCAATCAATGCCTTCACTTTAATTGCAGAAACCCTGCGAGGTTGAGATTTTAGTTTCCTCTCTAATTCTGCTACTCATACAATGAGAGTCTGGGTTTGATTCTCAGATATCTCAAGTCTGTGGCTACAGGAGACAAGATTTTCTTTCAAGGCACACGTAGAAACTTTCATATCATTCATGTGGCATTTAAGTTTCAAATCTGAAAACTTTAGCAAATCTCTTTCTTTTGTAACTGTATCCAGAGTATCTAGGAGAAGCCAGCCAACATCATTATACTTTTTGACTCCACAAAATTCTGTTGAGGTGTTGAAAACTCTCTCACTCAGATCCTTGTTTCTTATAAGCGCGGAAGTAGGGGGAATCCAGTGATGTCATTTTGCATATCTCTATTGCCAGATCATGCCATGGACTGTTAGCAACCTCATTATTGGAAAGGGAGTCATTTGTACCCCTGAGTCCAATTAGAGTAGAGAGCCAATTACAAAACTCCCAGAACCATCTGAAACATCCCATGTTTAAGACTCTGTTAATCAAGAGCCTTCCCACTATCCGTACCAAGCTGTATTAGTCAGGGTTTTCTCGGGGAACAGAATCAAGAGGAGATATCTGTCAATAATATGAGATTTTGAGTCTTTCACCCAACCATGGGGATGCACGAGTCCAGGTTCTGCAGGCAGGCTGCAAATCAGGGGCTCCAATGAAAGTCCGATGAAAGGTCCTTGATGAATTTCTGGGAGAAGTTGGCTGTCCAATGACGAGCTTGGAAATTCTCTCTGAATGTTGAAATCACTTCCTCTTTTGAGGCATTCAACTGATTGGATAAAACATCATCCATTGATGATGTAATCTCCCTGATAGATGCAGATGTAATCAGCCATCCAAGCAGTGTTTGCTGGAACAAACACCTGGAAACAATTACCTGGCCAAGTTGCGACATTAACCTAACCATCACAACATGGATACCTATGCCCTTCAATAGGGTTGGGAAATTTTCGAGCATAATTTCTTCAAATATTCCTTCTTCCCCTTTTCTCTTCTCTACTCTTTCTGGTTCACCCATGACACATATTTTTGCATGTCTCTTGCTATCATTTACTTCCCTGAAACCCTTTTCAATTTTTTTTTCATTTTTTATATCTGTTCTTTTGTATGTTTGCTTTCAGAGGCTAAGACTTCAAGCTCAATGATATTTTCTTCTGCCTCCTGTAATTTACTATTATATGACTACAGTGAATTTTTTATTTCATTTATTGTGCCCTTCATTCCCATAAGATCTTCTATTTTCAATGTATGCTTTCAAATTACTCTTTTTGTTCATCTAGTGTCATCTTAATATCTTTGATCTCTTTAGCCACTTCATTATATTAAGATTTTTTTGGAAATCTATGAAGGGCTGTCTCTACTCCTTTATGCCATCTTGAGGCTTAACTTGTTCCTTTGACTGGTTCATATCTTCCTGTTTCTTTTTGGACTGTAATTTTTCTGGTGTTTTTATATCTGGTTTACAAGGTGTATTCATTCAGGGCTCAGTTTTTCACTTTAGTTTAGGGCTTTCCTTTAATATCTCCATTGTTTTTTATGTAGTAGGAGCCAAGGATGTAGTTGGTACCTCATGCTCTAGAGGTTGGTGTTTCCCACATTGCCCCAGGAAACCATGAGGCTTCTCCTACCTTTCTCCTCTGCCAGAGTTAAGGACAGAGGTGCAGCTGTGTGTAGTATTCAAAACCATGCAAGCCAAGACTATCTGTAGTTGTCTAAAGAAACTGATGAAGTTTCACACCCTTTACTCTTCTAACTTGGTTGGGGATGGAGCTGCAGTTGTGGACAGTAAAGTCAGCCATATGTATCAAAACTGACCAGAGTTGCCCAGGTAAACAGATGTAAAACTGGCTCTCTCTTCTCCTTACAGGTGTGGGGATTGACTTTCCAGAGTGCCCAACAATTTAATCCATATGAGCCAAAATCACATGCAGTTGTCCTGAGAGGCTGAGGGACTACTGTGTCTTCTGCCCTTTAAGAGGTTTGGATGGAACCACAGGCACCCAACTGACTAGTCCTTGCAGGCCATGAGAGACTTCAGTTGCCTAGAGAGGTTGAGGAAACACCAGGCCCCACTTATCCTATTTGGAGTTCAGTATGGAGACACAGACATCCAAAGTCCAATCCATGGTCAAGAGAAGCTGAGGAAACACAGCTCCTTTCCTATCCCATTGGGGTTGAGATGAAACCAAAGGTGTTGAACTATTCAGGTTGTGTGGGCCAAAAGCACCTGCAGTTGCCCAGAGAGTCTGGGGTGACACTGACTCCTTCTTGTCCTATCAAGGTAGAGTGGAGCCACACATGCTCAACACTCTAGTTTGTGCAGACCAGCAGTGCCTTCAGTTGTCCAGATAGGCAGAGGAAACACCATCCCATTCTTATCTTATGTGATGGCTGGGGGTGGAGTCCCAAGTACTCAACTGTAGTTGGGTCCCTTCAGGCTCATACCAACCTCCATTTTATAGCACCTGCTTTTAAATACATTACTAGTGGCAATAATAGTTCAATACCAATTCATGTTGGCTTATTTATGCCAAAAGGGGTTACACTAGGCCAAGGAATGCCATTCTAAATATCATAAAAATGGCAGTCTCATTAATAAGTTGGGAAACTTCCAAGCAGGCCTTCCTCAAGGCCCTCAGACAAACAATATGAGCACATTCCCCAATCTAGCTCAAATATACCCATTCAGCAATGGAGCAGCTCACTCCGGCCTGTAACAGAACTTAAGGCAGTTACCAAAATCGGGGCAGCTGTCGATCTTTCCTCAGCTGAAACTAAGTTTATTACTCCTTAACTGGGTATACAAAAAATAAGGACAGGAATTAAAGGACCTATCCCAGAAAACAATGTAGGTTTCATTATTGGTCATAGCAGTCTTACGTTCCAAGGTGTTTTAGTACAAACTGGGATCATTGACTCCAACTTTGATGGAGAAATGTGTTTATTAATACAAAATTTAACTGCCTATCAAATTGAATCAGGGTATTGTATAGCTCAATTTCTTTTATTACCATATCATAAACCTCATTCTGGGCCTATAAAACATACAGGGGGATTTGGTTCACTGGGCATAAAGTTTATTGGCAAACAGCAATTGGAGATGAAAGGCCTGAAATTACCATAAAAAATAAATGGAAAGATATTTTTAGGATTAGTGGATACCAGGGCTGATGTCTCTATCATTGCTAAATGATATTGGCCACAAGCTTGGACTTTACAAAATGTGCCTACAGTTTCCACTGGCATTGGCACAATGACAGATGTTTAAAAGAATACTCAGATATTTAAGGTAGAAGGTCCGGAAGGACAAGGGGCTGCTCTGCAACCTTATGTTGTGGATGTAGGACTTAATTTATGGGGAAGAGACTTATTATACCAATGGGGAGCTTATTTGAATATTCCTCATGTCTCTGATACAGCTAAACACCTTATTACTCTTATGCAATACGCTCCCCCTTCCCAACCTGGGATGCAACTTATTGGAGACTACCGTGGCCTAGGATATTCAAATTTAGAATAGGGGCTACTGTTACAAAGGGCTTTGGATTACCTTTAAAATGGCTAACAACCAAACCTATCTGAGTTGAACAGTGGCCCCTTCTGAAAGAAAAGTTGGAAGCCCTGAAAAAATTAGTGCAGGAGCAGTTAGTGGCAGGGCATATTGAACCCTCTACTAGTCCACGGAATTCTCCAGTTTTTGTAATTAAAAAGAAATCTGGCAAATGGTGCATGTTGACTGATTTGCATGAAATTAACAAAGTTATTCAACCTATGGGATCTTTACAGCCTCATTTGCCATCCCCAACTATGATACCACAAATTTGGCATATTATTATTGATCTAAAAGATTGCTTCTTTACTATTCCTCTTAATCCAAATGATAGAGAAAAATTTGCATTTACTATTCCTTCTATTAATCATTCAGCTTCTACTGAATGATATCAGTGGAAAGTTTTACCTCAGTGAATGATGAACAGGCCTACATTATGTCAATCCTTTGTTCATATTCCATTACAAATTTTACAAAAGCAATTTCCTAAGGCTATGATTATTCATTATATGGATAACATTCTTTTTGCCACCTACCAGTCTTCAGAGCTGAAACAACTATTTCAGCTGGCTAAAGAAGTTCTTCCTCAACATGGGTTGCAAACAGCAGAAGAAAAAATTCAAAAACAGGTTCTTTTTCAATATTTAGGCCATACTATTAATAAAAATAGTGTAACTCCACAAAAGGTCCAGTTTCGAACTAATAATTCATGTACTTATGATTTTCAGAAATTACTGGGTGATATTAATCGGGTACAGCCTACTTTAGGAATTCCAACTTAGGCTTTAACTAATCTTTTCAATACTCTAACAGGAGACTGACTTAAATAGTCCTCACATTTTAAGCCCAGAAGCAAAAGAGGACTTAAAATGGCTCAAAAAAAAGAATACAAAATAGCCAACTAACAAGGATAAATATGAATCTTTCAATTTCTCTTTTAATATTTCCATCTTGCCATTCCCCTACTGGGATACTGGCATAATAGAATGGATATTCTTACCCAAAAAAGATGCAAAAAAACTTCATACTTATCCTGAAAAAATTTCAGCAAACATATCAAAAGGCCATATTTGCTTGAGACAGCTTATAGCTAGAGATCCTGATAGAATCATACTAGACCTTACAAAGCAGGAGCTTTCTTAGCTCTGGCAGTTTAGTAACTCCTGGCAAGTGGCATTAGCAGATTTTATTGGAACAATTGATAATCACTTCCCAAATTCAAAAATTTTTACATTTTTTAAAATGTGTTTCATGGATTCTTCCTAAGTTTGTCAAACAACAACCTCTCTCTGCTGCACTAACGTACTACACTGATGGCAGCAGTAATGGAAATGCAGGCTATTTAGGCCCAGCTACAAAATCTTGGAAAACACCTTATTCATCTGCGCAAAAGGTAGAACTAATGGCTGTTATTCAATGCTAACTGATGTTTCTGAGCCTTTAAATATTGTGTCTGATTCTGCTTATGTTTGTCATTTTGTTTGTCATATAGAAACAGCTCAAATAACTCCAGCTTCTGAAATAGAAGTTCTTTTCCTACAATTACAAACAATTGTTCATGAATGATCTAATCCAATTTACATTACTCATATTCGTTCCCATTCTCAACTTCCTGGCCCTATGGCTTCACAAAATGATTTGGTAGATAAACTTATCGCTCATATAGTAACTGCTACTGATGATCATAAACTTACACATACTAATGCTTCTGGCTTATGTCAGATATATCCCCACTTCACAGCAAAATAATGTGAGAAGATTGGTAGACAATGTCCCACTTGTGGGCCCATAAATGTCCCCAATTTCTTTCCAGGAACTAATCCCCGTGGAGAACATCCTAATGAAATTTTGCAAATGGATGTAACACATGTGCCCAATTTTGGCCACCTTCAATATGTACATGTAACAGTGGACACATTTTCTAATTTTAATTGGGCAACTGCTCAAGCTGGTGAAAAGACCTCACATGTACATTCTCACTTATTACATTGTTTTGCTGTAATGGCCCTGCCAGCACAGCTAAAAACTGAAAATGGGTCTGCCTATCTTAGCCAATCTTTCAAAAAGTTTTGCAGTGACTGGAATCTTAAACATGTTACAGGAATTCCATATAACCCCCAAGGACAAGTGATAGTAGAAAAAAAACATTACTTATTAAAATTAATGTTGCAAAAACAAAAAGGGGGAGATGGAGGGGAATCTGCTAAAGACAAACTATCTAAAACATTGCTTACCTTAAATAATCTTAATAGACAACAAATTTCTAATACCACAGCAGCAGAAAGACAATGGGGTTTAATAAAAAGAAAGAAAATGAAAAACATGGACAACCAATATATTGGAAAAATGAAACAACCAATAAATGGGAAAAAATAGAGGTAAAGATTTGGGGCCGAGGTTTTGCTCTTATCATTACAGAAACAGGAGAAGAGCAGTGGATCCCCTCCAAAAGAATCAAGCCTAGAGTTGAAGATGCTGCTGAGACTTAAACTATGGACATGGTGGTTTCACTTGGATTAATTACAGGTAAAGTATTAGGTCAAGGTAAGATACCACATCATAATTATACTTATTGGGCATACATAACCAACCCACCTCTTTTAGAGCTGTTAACTTGGAACGATGAGTCTTACCCAATTTATCTTAATCAGCCTCACCATTTTCCAGGACCTATAAATATACGACGATTAAAGCCAAAAGAAGAAGGGAAATTTATAGAAAATTTAACTTTACCTTTTATAGACTGCCCTCTTTGTATTGAATATGGTTCTGTATGCATGCAACATAAAAATCGCAGTTTTATTTTAACAGATAAAAATCAAACTTGAATTTATCTTCTCATTTTCCCTTCTTTACCATATAAACCAGAAAATATGGTAAATCTTACATGTCCCTCTCACAACATACTACTTAATGACAAATGGCATATCTATAGTGGGTTTACAGAGGTTGTGTTGTTTAGTGATTCCTATGGAATTGTAAAAGATCAGGCCCTTATAGGAATACCGAAGCCTATTAAAAAACACAACCATATCTTGGTTCATTAATAATTCAACCATAATCACAAGTGACAGTAATCTTTATTTCTGGAATTTTGGTAATGCAACATTTATTAACAGCTCAATAAATTGGAAAAATCAAGAAAGATATATCCCACAACCATGGGACACTAAACTTAACAAAACTCAAAGTGATTTGTGGAAATTGTTTTTGGGAACTGGCCCAATTTTTGAATGGCAAGGCAGTAAAACTAATATTACCAGTTTAAGAAGAAAATCAACTCAATTTCTTACAGTATGTGTATGAGATCCTATAGTTTTTATCATTGGAAAAGTAAATTTGGGTGAAAGGAATATTAGTTTCTCCAATTGCTCTTTATTTACATGTCTTAAGAATTCATATTTGCAGGAATATCAAACTCTTTTTATAGCAAGAAGAAGAAAAGTACTATGGTTACTGGTTCAGATGACCAGACAATGGCAGCAGTCTCTGGAATCCCAGTTGCTGGGCATTTCCTCGACCATTAGTTAAAAAGAACTAAAGGACTGATTGGACTTTTAATAACAGGAATTTTGGGACTGATTGGCATCATAACTGGTGCAGCCATCACTGGATCAGCCCTGCATCAAGGAGTCCAAATTCAATAATATGTTAAGGACTGGCATAAAAATGCATGTGAGATGTGGCATACCCAGTCTCACATTGATATGGAACTGAATAATCATATGAATGTTCTTGAAACAACTATTATACATTTGGGTAATTAAATGTATAATTTAAACTTTTTGAGAGCTCTTAAATATGATTGGAATGAAAGCTCTTTTTATATTACTCCTTTGGCTTATAATAATAGTGAACATGATTGGGAAGAAGTAAGAAATCATTTGACTGGATATAAGCATAACATTTCTTTAGATATTTTAGATTTGCAAACGAAAGCATTGAGCATGTCTCGAATTGAAAAAAACCCCTGGTGCAGAATTTTGGAATGAGTTGTCTGAAAATTTAAATACTATCAATGCGTTTCACCAGTGGAAACATAAAACAGTTCAAATATCATTTTGGATTGGATTAGGAATTATTGTTATATGCATTTTAATTGTTTGTATTGTCAAGGGTAGAGTAATGACATATATTCATAGAAAAAATGAAAAATTAAATCAGATAAATGCATTTATGTTAAGAAACTTAGCCATGAAAAACTAATTTTACATTATTTAATAGAAAGTAGTATACTAATAACCCCTGGATCTTAATACTAATTATCTGCACAAAAATATTCACTTAAGGAACCTGAAGAAGTATAAATATAAATGAAATTGCCTTCCATGTAAGAGCTCAAAGGCTTGACTCATGGCCAATGATGTTTAAGATTCTCAGAGGAGGATAACCTAAGACAGGCACATTCACAAGAGCCTATTGAATGCTGCCTTGAAATGTGGCAGACAGGGTGGAAAGTAGGACACAGGCGCCTTTAGTCTCAAGAAACTGAGATAAGATCTGAGAGGAGACTGGTGGGGAGACATCCTGAGCTTCTAAGAGTGTAACATGTATATGTTAGATAAAGATTTACAAGAGCTGCTACTAAAGATTTACAAGGTCTGCTACATGCAGGAATGTAAAGAGAATTTAGCCATTAACCCTCAAAACTTGCTGACCTTACTAAAGTGTAAACTGTGACGTATCTATTGCCTTTTACATGCACGCACTTATTTTCTTTGTTATAAAGCCAAATAAAAGCCACAGTTTATTATGTGGTGGGGCTCTTCTTCTCCCTTTGGGTGGAGAGTCTCCTGATCCCAGTTATTTCTTCTCTTTGTCTCATTCTTTCTCATCCATGGCACTGTTTTCACGGACCCAGTTCCTGAACATCAACACCTTCATATCTAAAATAAGTCTCATTTAAACAGCATATATTTAGATCATGATTTTTAACCATTTTGCTCTTTAGTGACTTTTGATCTGGGAATTTAATCCATTAACATTCAGTGTTATTACTCTAAAGGAAGTAATTTCATCACCTATTTTGCCCTTTGGTGTTTCTATATCATATTTTTTATCTCTCTTTCCCTTTATTACAACTTCCTATTCTGTATGATTGAAACTTGTGGTGAAACCTGACTGATCCTTTTCTCAGTTCTGTTTGTGGATACTTTAAAATACTTTCAATGTGGTTGCACTGTGTTTGTATTACATAACCTAAGCCTATAACCTACTAATATGAATATATACCAACCTAACATCTATAGCATACACATTCTCTGTTCTTATAACCTGCTGTTTCCCCTCTTTAAGTTGTTTTTACCCCATATTAATTCATTATATTTTTGTGCCCATTACCAGAGGATTGACTGTTTCTTATGTAATTGCATTCTTTTATATGAATTGAAGTGGACAGTTATATATTGAGGGTAGAGTACTATTGGACTTTGCACTACTCATTTAATTACATTTCCTGAAGATCTCCACTTCTTCACACTGTTCAAATTTACTTTCCCTGTCTTTTCTATGCAATGTAAAGGAAACCCTTTATCTATTCTTGTAGGGCAGGTTGCTTTTTCATGAACACTCTCAGTTTCCTTTTATATGTGAAAGTTTTCATTCCAGTCTCATGTTTTATGGCATACATGGGAAGCAAATGCTCAACCACTGAACTACACCTGCTCCCTTCCAGGCACATTTTTGAAAGACAGATTTGCCAGATAAGGAATATTTGGCTGGCAATTTTTTCATTCACTGCCTTACATATATTATACCATTGCCTTCTCATATACATAGTTTCTGCTGAGAAATCAGCACTTAGTCTTATTGATTATGCCTTTCATGTGATGAATCATGTTTATCTTGCCACTTTCAGAATTCTGTCTATATTTGGCATTAGACATTGTTAGTATGTGTATTGGTGCAGATCTTTTAAGGTTTATTCTGTTTGGTGTGTGTTGCAATTCTTGGATATGTGTTTTTATGTCTTTCTTAAGAGTTAGGTCATTTCTGGCCATTATTACCTCAAATATTCCCCCTGCTCCTTTATCTTTTATTCTCCTTTTAGGATTCCCATGATGCATGTGTTTCAATGCTTCATCCTGTCCCTTAATTCCCATTGTCATTGCTCAATTTTTTCTATAAATTCTCTATCTGTTCTTCCTACCATATGATTTTAATTGTGCATTCTTCCAGTTCACAGATTCTTTTCCTGTTACTTTTCAAATTTTCTGTTGTGTGCCTCTAGTATATTTATAAACTCCATTATTCTGACTTTCATCCCCATAATTCACTTAATGTTTCTTTTTAAATATTCTAAGTCTTCTTTCTGCCCCCATATTACCTTCTTAACACATTTTAAGTTTAAACCCATCTTTAGTTTATTTTTTCCATATTTTCTATTATCTCCTTAAATTGATTGAGGGAATTTGTTGGGACGTTTTGAATTTTTTTCCCCCAAATTCTGTGTCTCTTCTGAAGTTTTAATTTGTGCCCATGACTGAGAAATATTTTCCTATTTCTTTTATGGCATGTGATTTTTTTTTTCTGATGTCTGGGTAATTGATTATTTTGATTGCTGTTTCTTGAAATTAGCTTTTCCTCTTGCCTTAGGTTTTCTTGTAGATTTGTTGCAAGTTGAAACTGTTCTATGATGCTTGGTCCAGCTTATAATGAATATTTAGAGTAGCCTGTGTTTAAATTTTCTGATTTTCTTAATTCTTCTGCAGGGTTGTTTGCCCTGGATATGTGTTGCAACTTTAAGTTGCCCTTTTATGTGCATTTGGGAAAACATCATTTCCTTTGTACTTTCTCACAGAATCCTGATCACTTCTGTTTGATTTTATGCAGAATTTTCTCCACAGGTCCTATAGTTTGTTTAACTTCTCTCCCTCATTCATTACTGCTCTTTCATTGCACTCTTCAGTTCTTAGACCCATTCTACCTTACAGCAGTTTAGTTTTCCACATTCTTTCTGAAACTTTTTTTTGCCTCTAGTTACTTTACTGATAGTGTACCCCACCCCAGGAAGCAAGGTAGGGTTAATCCTAAAATATATTTTTACTCATTATGTGAAGCAGCAGAAACTGGGCTGAGAATGTGCACTTCATACCAACAATTCTGCCTCAGTTTCTTTTACATTTTTATTGTACCCTGTTGTATGTGTGCTCATCAGCTGATTGTGTTCTGACCTGGATTCGTCACCTTGGGAGATCCTGTTCCTGGGTATAAGTGGGGTTCTATTCTGTTGCTGGGAGTGGCTCTATAATCTGCATCTCTGGCAGGAGGATCTCAGATCATGCTGCTTCTATGTGATTATTAAGCTATGGGAGCTAATGGGAGCATGTGAGGTAGATCAGGTAAATCAAAATGTCAAATAAATATTAAAGTCTCATCACTATAGGAATCACATATTTGGAGGAAATTTTTATTTATATGTGAAAGATAGGTCTACTTTTCATGAAATGTCTATTTCATTTTAATATCTATTAAACATTTCTTATCATTCTTGTAAGATATTGATGCTTTCTACTATTGTCCTAAATATTAAAGAATTTTATCTTCATGTTTGTGAAATCTTTGTTTTTTACAAATAAAACATTCTACTGATTTATATGACCACCTAATAACTATTAGTATTGAAGTTTCCACTAAGGTCACCATTGAATATTATTATCAGTTTCATTGTCATATAGGAAAAGCATAGAATTGCATGATTTTTACTACCACATGTATTATGTTAGGCAAAAATGTTAATACATACCATAGTTTTGTTTATTGGATTTTTTACTGAGCTGTGTATACTTTAATGAATTGTGTGTCCATAACCCCATGGTAATCACTTAATCAAATATTGATCTAAGTCTTCTTAATCTAAAGATATTTGAATTAAATAGAAAACCACATTCCCATTTGCTTACAAATTCAAGGGTGATACAAAGATAAAATAATCTCTATGAGCTATCTCATTTGGGAAAGGGGAAGAAAGGGGAGCACATAGAAATCATTAATACAAAAAAACATAGAATTTCCCTAGGACATGCTCTAAGAGCTTTCTACTGGGGATAGGGAGTGATACTTTATTTGTGAAGCATTTGGTTCCATTTAAGCAGCTTCACACCCCTGCAGACTTCAGTTTTTGGAGGTCTTTGCTTTTTGGTGAATTTCCTTGTATACAATTGAGTAAGATGTTGGAAAATATTTCCTCCATGGCTATATAACTTTTGCAATCTCTTTCCTACCTACCTTTAGAAGTTTGATAACACAAAGTTTGGTTTAGTCTCAAACAGTTATACTGTCTTTTACCCTGGGCTCTTGACTTTTAGGCAGGAAAATAAAAATCTTAGTTCTATTCCTTATAGTTACAATTAATTCCCTGTGTCAAATTTTATGCCCACAAATACTTTCATGAACTCCTTTTCACATAAGATATGACTTATGTAGTTTGATCTTGTTAGGCTTGGTAGAAGAGTTACACACATTTCTTAGCTGTGTCATTTTGTCTAAATGAAAGGATTTATCAGTCACCTCTTTATATAATTCAGAAGGATCAACAATTAGCTTTAAAGCCACATCCCTGAGTTGGTCTGTGGCACAAGATTCAGTTCTAACCAGCCTTTGTCATTTGTCACTAAAGAGTTAACAAAACACTTTCTCCTTCTCTACGGACTAATTCAACTTGTGCTAAATTTCTATCGTGGTTGAACTGTATATCTTCAACAGGTACACTACCAGGTGTTACTGTGAAGCAAACACTGCTTATGAACCCAGCTGGGTTAACTGCATCTGGACTGGGAGAAAAGTTGTTAATAATAAATATATCAGGAAAGTCCAAGTTTTGGCATTCCCTGAGTAAAATGAAACTTGCAAATCAATATGTCGCTGTAGCAGTTTGGCATTATTTATGAATTCCCAAAATAGATATTGGATTATGCTTATAAAGTGGTCTGTTCCTTTGGGCATGAAGAAATTATGATTAGGGCTTTGATTGGGTCACATCAGAAGGGCATTGAGTCCATGTCCCTTGGTGTGTTGGAGCACACAGATAAAAGACATGACAAAGGACAGAGTTGAAGTTCCGATGCTGAGGTTTGAGCTGGAGCCCAGAAAGTGAAAACAGAGGATAAGGACACAGAAGAATAGAGACAGCTCTTAGACTCAGCAGAAGCCCTGGGGAGACAGAGCCATTTGCTTGATAGTCTACAGCTGGCTTTGTGGAGTGAGGCAATGCCTAGAGAGCCTCATAGTCTACAGCTGACCTTGTGGAGATAGCAGAGGAGCTGAGCCCAGAGACAAGCAAGCCCCAGGAAGAGAAGAACCCAGGAAGCCAGAACCCTCACAAATGTCAGCAGCCATCTTACTCCAACACATGGCAATAGACTTTGGTGAAGAAAATAACTTATGCTTTATGGCCTGGTAACTGTGGGCTTCTATCCCAAATAAATACCCTTTATAAAAGCAAAAAGATTTCTGGTATTTTCTTCAGCACACCTTTGGCTGACTAATACAGCCCCTTTGAGGGCTCAGAACTATGTCCATAACTCTTCTGTGGGCTTGGAATTGTAATCCACTGCTATATATACCTGCTATATCGTTTCTTTCCTCACATCTGAGATGTAATAGATGAATATGAGAAGGATAGCTTCTCAATGACTATATAGACAGGTATGAAAATTATTGCAGAAAATAATATCTTTCATTACCTTGATGCCAAGGACAGATAAAGACATCACAAGAAATTCATTTTATGAACCAATTGCCTTTATGAGTATAGATGCAAATATCCTCACAACAATACTGGGCAATGGAATCCTGCAGTAAATTAAAGGGATTATATTCCATGATCATGTGAATTTTTCCAGGAATGAAAGGGTGGATTAATTTAAGATAAAAATATTAAAGAAGACTTGAATAAATGGAACATATCCCAATTTCAAAGATTGAAAAGATTAATCTTATTAACATGGCATTACTACCAAAACAATCAAAAAATTCAATTTAATCAATATTAAATATTCTAAATACATTCATCAGTTCCTCATTTACAACTCACATTCTGTCACCTACTAACCAGTTTAAATTCACAAATTTACTCAATGTATTTAGTTCATATCAGTGAGACTATACAATATTAGTCCTTTACTGTGTGACTTATTTCACTCAATGTAATATCCTCAAGTTTCACCCATGTTGTCATATGATTTCTAAGTTCATTTCTTCTAATGGCTGAATAGTATTTCATTGTATCTATATATCATCTTTTTAAAAATCCATTCATTGGTTTTTTTTATTGTTTCCATAATTTCTCAGTGGTGAATAATGCTGCTATGAACATTGGTGTGCAAATATCTGTTTGCATGCCTGTCATCAATTCTGCTGAATATATTCCTAATAGTGGGATTGCTGATAATAGGGAAGTTCTATATTAAACTTCCTGTGGAGCCACCCACTTGTCTTTTACAGAAGTTGAATAATTTTACACTCTGAAAGTGAAGGAGTATTCCTATTTCTCCACATACTATCCAACACTTGCATTTTTTCTGTTCATGTGTTTGTTTTAATAATGACCTTTCTGTAAGGCATGAATTGATATCTCAATGTAGTATTAATCTGTATTTCCCTAAATGCTAGTGGTGTAGAGGATCTTTTCATGTGCTTTTTGGTGGTTTATATTTCCTCTTTGGAAAAATGTCTATTAAAGTTTTTGCCCATTTTTTAATTGGGTTGCTTAACTTTTTATCATTGAGGTATGTGATCTCTTTATGAAATATGGAAGTCAAACTCTTATCAGATATGAAGTGTCCAATATTTTTCACCTATTGAGTAGGCTGCCTTTTCAATTTCTTAACAGTCATTTGACACACAAAAGTTTTTAATTTTGAGGATATCACATTCATCTATTTTTTCTATCATTCCTCCTGCTTTGGAGTAAAGTTTAAGAAACCACCACCTACCGCAAGTCCTAGAAGAGGTTTCCCTGCATTTTGTCTAAGAGTTTTATCATTGTAGCTTCTAAACTTAGGTCCTTGACCCATTTCAAGTTAAATTTTTATATAAGGTGTGAGATGGGTTCTTCTTTCTTTCTTTTGGATTTCAATATCCAGTTCTCACAGGACCATTTGTTAAATAGACTGTTCTGGCCCAGCTGGGAGGGCTTAAGAGCTGAAGGAATTTGATATTATTTTTGAATTCCAAAAAGAGGTTTTGATTATATTTGCAAACTGATATTTATGTTCACTTGATCAACTTAACATTAAGGCTTTGATTCAACCAAGTCATTAATGCATGCAAATTTGAGTCTTGCCCCCTTTGTGGGCTATATACATGGATGCTCAATGAAGAACACAGAAGTAGATACTCACAGAAAACAGAGGAAGAGAGACAGCTCCACAGACACAGCAAAGGTCCAGGGAAGAGAGAGGAACCATTCAGCTGGTTGTTTATAGTTGACCATGTGAAGAAAAGAGAGCAGCTAAGCCTGGATAGAAATGAGGCATTGGAAGAGACACAATCCTAATGCCAGCCTACAGCTGAGATCAGAAGAAGCTGGATCCAAGTGGCCTTAAGAGAGGAGAGGAAGGCTGAACCCTCACAGACATTTCCTGCCACATTGCATCAACAAGTGGCAACAGATTTTGAGTGAGAAAATACCTCTTATGGTACCTTGAGCTGGACTCTTTATGGCCTTGTAACTGTAAGCTTTTACCCTAATTAATGATCCTTTATAAAAATGAAAAGATTTCTGGTTCTTTGCAACACACCCCTTTGGCTAACTAATACAACAGCCTTGTCAAAAATGACTTGACTAAAAATGTGAGGGTCAATTTCTGGATTCTGGATTTTTCTAACTTTAAGAAAATAACATGGTGTTTTTCCACTAGCTAAGTAATATGATTTAAAGTCATAAACTGAGAGTTCTCCAATTCTGTTTTTCTTTCTTAAGGCATTTTTGGCTCTCTGGGGCCACTTAACTTTCCAAATAAATTTGATAATTGGATTTTCAATTTCTGAAAGAAAAGGCTGCTGGAAGTTTCATTGGGATTGTGTTGAATCTGTAAATCAATTTTGATAGATTTGTCATCTTAACGATATTGAGCTTTCCATCCCATGAAAATGGAATGCCCTCCATTTATTTAGTCTTCTTTACTTTGTTTTAGAAACAATTTGTTATCTGAATACAGATCCTTTATGTCCTTAGATAACTTTATCACTAGACGTTTGATTTTTTCTGTCCCTATTTTAAAGGGATTTTTTTTTTTACTTCCTACTCACTTTGCTCATCATTAGAGTATATAAACACTATAGATTTTGCATATTAATTATTCATCTCTCCTACCACTTTGCTAAAGTCTTCTATTAGTTCTAGTAGCTTGTGGATTTATCAGTACTTTCTAGATGTATGAACATATCATAATTTGATAGCAAAAGATTTATTTCTTGCTTTCCTATTTGGGGGCAATTCATTTTTTTCTTGCCTAATTGTTCTAGCTAGCATGTTTAGCAATATATTGAATAACTGTGGAGACTTTGGGCATCCTTTTCTTGTTCCAGATCTCAGTGGTGAAGCTTTCTGTCTTTCACCATTGAGTACAATTTTAGCTATGGAGTTTCATATATGCACTTTAAAATAATGACAATTTCCCTCTATTCCTATCTTTTAGAATGTTTTTACCAAGAAATCATGTATATATTGTCAAATGTATTTTTGCATCATTTCAGATGGTGACTTGATTTTTCTTCTTGAATTTGCTAATATACTGTATTACATAGATTATTTTCTAGTGTAAAACCCCCTTTCCATACTTGGTACAAAACCCATTTTTTTATGGTGTATAATTTTATTAATGTGCTTTTGGACTTGTTTGCAAGAATTTTTTGAGACATTTTGCATTTATATTCCTTAGTAAATTGGTCTGTAATCTTCATTTTGTAATATATTTCCTTGGCTTTAGTTTTAGTGTGATGATGGCTTCATAGAATGAGTTTGCTTGTGTTCCCTCCAATTCAATTTTTTTGAAGAGGTTGTGCAAGATTAGTATTAGATCATTTTTAAATATGAAGTCATCTTTCCCTGGACTTATTTGGTAGATTTTTGTTTATTGTTTCAATTTCTTTGCTTGTGATTGGTTTGTTGAAGTCTTCTATTTTTTGTTTGTGTCAGAGTGATTTATTTGTGTTTTTCTAGGAAATTTTCTATTTCTTCAATGTTGTCTAGTTTATTGGAGGACATTTGTTCATAGTACACTCTAATGATCTCTTTTGTTCCTGGAGTGTCACTGGTAATGTCTCCCTTCTCATTTCCAGTTTTATTTCTTTGCATCATGACTATTTTTTCTCTGTTAATGTAGCTAAGAGTTTATAACTTTTTGTCATGCCTCCTTTGCCTGAATTCTTACATATATTCTAACTTTCTTGTAATTAGTGAAAGTCTGGCATATATATTTTTCATCCCTTTACTTTCAACCAAGAATTTCTTGATTTTTAACTCTTTCTTCAATTTTAATATAAGTAGTGAAGGCTATAAATTTCACTCTCTGCACTGCCTTCACTGTATCCCATGAAGTTTGATATATTTTGTTCTCATTTACATTTGTCTCAAGATGTTTACTAATTTTTCTTGCAATTTATTATTTGGCACACTGATTATTTAAGAGTATGTTGTTTAACATCTACGTGTTTGTGAATTTTCCTGTTTTCAACCTTTTATTGTTTTCCAGCTTCATTTCTTTATTATCATTGAAGGTACTTCATGTCATTTCAGTCTTTTAAAACTTATTGAGATCTGACTTATGACCCAAAATAGTGTCTTTCCAGTAGAAAAATCTATTAGCTTTTGAGAAGAATGCTGTTTTTTTTTTGTTGTTGTTGTAATGTACTATAAATGATTCTTAGGTCTAGTTCATTTATCATTTTATTTAAGTTCTCTGCTTCTTTATTTGTGCTGTATACAGATATTCTAGACAAGGCTGAGATTGGTGTATGGAAGTCTCTAACTATTATTGTAGAGATATTTATGTCACCTTTCAGTTTTGCCTGTGTGTGCCTCAAGTATTTTGGAGCAACTAGGTTAGGTGTATAAATATATATTATAATTTCTTCCTGGTGAATTGTCCCATTTATTAATATATTTTTACCTATTTCATCTCTTATCACAGCTATAAATTAAAATCTAATTTGTCTGATAAAAACACTACTCCAGACCATTTTTGATTACTCTTTGCTTCAGATATCTTTCCTCATCTTTTCAGTTTCTTCATGATTGTGTCCTCACATCTAAGTTGATTCTCTTGTGAACAGCATATAGAAGACACATATATTTTTAATTTTTAATTTTTAATTTTAATTTTTAAAGTTTTAGATTACACAAATGTTACATAAAAATAAAGGGGATTCCTATGTGCCCCACCCCCCACACACTTTCCCTGAATAATAACTTTAATTTGTGTAGTACATTTGCAAAAATTGAACACATATTGCAGCATTGTTACCAACGATGGACTATAGTTCACCTTAGATTTTACACTCTATCTCACACAATTTTGTAGGTGATGACAAAATATACAATGGCCTGTATCCATCATTGCAATGTCAAGCAGGACAATTCCAATGTCCCAAAACTGACTCTATATTACAAATATCTTCCATCTACCTCCCCTCAGAACCTCTGGTGGCCACTACCTTTCTATCAATGATAAAAGCATTTGCATTCCCAGATTAACAATAAATCTATAGTTGAATAATAAAAAGTCTACTTTAGTCCATTCTTCATTTCCCAATCTTGAGGATTTGGGATGGTGATGACCACTCTGTTTCTAATTGAGAGGATGCATATGTCCGATGGGGCAGATGGATAGAACTATCTTGCTTGCAATTTCAGACACTCTGATACTTGGGATGGGTGTTGTTCATCATCAACTCCTTGTTAGCTGTCTTGGATGAATCCAATGAACTGGAAAGTAGGTGTTGCAACATGACTGAGATTCAGGACTCAATTGGCATATGAATGGCCCCAAAATTTCAGTCTCTTGGACATATTTTCAACTAGTATTGATTTAATCAAAGGTTCAAATAAAAAGAACAGAATAGCCATGTGTAGGTAAACTATAATTGAGTTTAATTATTTTACTTTGGGGGAGTAGGGTGAGGGGTTTTGATTGAACTATCCATGGAATCAGGAGGAGGGTTGAAGGAAGGAGCAGGGGAACTCTGGGGATTTGCAGGTCGGTGGCTAAAACTACAATGTTGGAATATTCTTTTGTCAAATATGCCAAGGGCAGGTTCTCATGTAGGACACCAGGTTGGGGGTATATATAGGATAGGGCACACCTGGGACACACTTCTATGAAACATGTAAGTGCTCATCTTGTCACAGCGCATTATCTCAGTCAATGAGAACCCACACAATAAACAAGAAAATATTAAACTCCCATCCTGGAGACTACTGTACTCAATTAGAGGGACAATTATTCCTTGAGAAAATAGGCAGTGTCTGATAAAAGAAAACAGACCAATATGTCAAACCCTCAATATTATTACAAGTAACTATGAATCTTATTTTGCAAATATTGAAATTCAGTGATGACCATAGGTTCTGAGGGGAGGGAGAGGGAAAGGAGACGCAATGTCTAAAAATTTTTTATATTATTTCAATTTTTTCCTTTTTTTTGTATTTTGTTATTTTAAAAATAATTATGGTTTCATTTTCTCATTAATTTTATTTTGTTATTTTCTTGGATTCATTTTTATAGAGGTTTTGGATCACAAAAGTGTCACAACTGTGCTGGGTAGGATCGCTGTTGTGGAGTGTTGGTGATGGGGGGATGTTTGAGGAGGGATGCACTGTGGTTCAGAAACAGACCCACACATTCATGATCAAATAATTTTTGACAAGGTTCTCAAATCCACACAGCTGGGGTAGAAAAGTCTTTCAACAAATGGTATTGGGAGACCTGGATATGCATACCCAAATAAAAGAAAGAAGACCCTTATCTCACACCTTATACAGAAATTACCTCAAAAAGGATCAAAGATCTAAATCTAAAAGCTAGAACCATAAAATTCCTAGGTAAAAATATTGGGAAACATCTTCAAGACCTGTTGGTTAGTGGTGGATTCTTAAACCTTAAACTGAAAGCACAAGCAACAAAAGAAAACATGGATAATTGGGGCTTCATCAAACTTAAAAACTTTTGTGATTCAAAGGACTTAATCTGGAAGGTGAAAAGGCAGCCTATTCAATGGAAGAAAATATTTTGAAAACACATACCTGATAAGGGTTTGAATTTCCATTTAATATAAAGAAATCATACAAGTTAACAATAAAAGAGAAACAATACAATTAATAAATGGTCAAAGATTTTAACAGACATTTTTCCAAAGAGGAAATTCAAACAGCCAAAATGTATATGAGAAAATGTTCAATATCACTAGCTATTATGAAAATGCAAATCAAAATGACAATGAGATATCATCTCACACTAAACAGAATGTCTATTATTAAAAAAAAAAATAAAACAGAAAACAAGTCCTGGAAAGGATGGGGGGGTGGCAAGAAATAAGAATGATCCTTCCTTGTTGGTGGGAATATAAAATGATGCAGCCACTTTGGATGACAATTTGGTGGTTTCTCAGGTAGCTAAATATAAAACTGCCATTTAATCCAGCAATTTCTTTACTAGGAATATATCCAGAACAATTTAAAATGTTGACCCAATGAGACATTTATACGCCAATATTCATAGTGGAATTAATCATAATTGACAAAAGATAGAAACAAGCCAAGTGTCCATCAACTGATGAATGGATGAACAAAATGTGGTGTATATATATGATGGAATACTATGTTGATGTAAGAAGAATTAAATTGGGCACATATCATAACATGAATGCAGCTTGAAGTCATTATGCTAAGTTAAATAAGCCAGACACAAAAGGACAAATATTTCATGGTCTCACTAATATGAACTAAATACAAAAAATAAGTGCATGGAATTCAAACCTAAAGTATAGGTTATTAACAGGTAGGAGGGAGACTGAGAAAGGGTAATGATGCTTAATATATGTAGAAGTTATAATTCACTTGATTGTAAATTGTGAAAATGTATATAGTTGATGGTGTCACATTACACTGAGTAGAAACTACTGCAGCTGTTTTTGTAATACTAATAACACTAAAAAAGGTTGTTGTTTATGTTGGAAAATAAGAGAGGTATAGGCAGCGGGGCGCATGGGAATCCCAATATTTTTATGTAACATTTATGTAATCTAAGTATCTTAAAAAAATAAAAATACATATATTTTTAAAAATAGGGTGGGTTGGGGGAAAATACACCAAATGTAAGATACAGACTATAGTTAGTATAATATTTTCACCATGCTCTTGCATAGTTTGTAAAAAATGTATCACCACAAAGGAAGGAGCTTCTGGAGGTGTGACATGTGGGATACCTTTATGATGTCATGCACGTTCATTTTGTAAGTTCACAATTTTAATATACTCTTTATGTATGCTCAGATATGAATGATAAACTTTAATAAAAAATATTAATAGAAAAAAAGAATGTACCAGAATCAGAAGAAATTGTCACTGTACGTACAAGATAACAGATCTTATAATGATGAAAGATGCAATGAATAACTTTTTCCCAATTTTTATAACATTTTGTATTTTATTTTTAAAATATTTATTGCATTATTAATTTTATTTGGTTATATTTTGGATTTGAATTTGGAGTAGTTTTTGATTACAGAAAGGTCACAACTGCAGCAGGTTAGGATCAAAGGAACAGGGTACCTGTAATGCGGGCATGTGTGGGGACCTCACACAAGGGGCATGCCTATAAGTCAAATGAATATTTACAAGTTGTTCATGGGCATTGTCTCAGTGGGTGGAGACCAGTACAATAACTGAAACAAGACTGAATTCTTATCTGGAGGAGTCCTACTATCTTCTTTAATAGAATGGCAAGAATCCCTCAAGTACTTGAGCAGTGCTGAGTGTAGGAAAAAAAGCCATTATGCAAGGCCCTTGATATTGATGATTGTACTTATGAACATTTACTAGTGAAATTGAAACTTAGCCTAGTATTATATATTACCTAAGATTTAAGTCCTGAAAACCATTTTGTTGCTCAAATGTGGTATCTCTCTAAGCCAAACTCACCATATAAATGCACTATGATCCCTCCAGCATGATATGTGAATCCCAGGGATGAGTCTCCCTGGCACCAAGGGATTATTACCAAGTGTCAACTAGCAATGCATTGAGAAAAAGACCTTCACCAAAAGGGGGAAATATTAAGTACAAATGAGTGTTTACAGCTAAGAGTTTTCAAATGAATAGAGAAATATTTCCAGGCATTATGCTTATGCAAATCTCAGCAGAATCTCATTCACTGCCAAAGTAAACAGTACCTCTAGCAGCAGTGTTCCTGAGGACTCTAGAGACATCTAGACACCAAAAGCAGGGAGACAAGCTCAGGAAATAGGCACCCAGTCAGTGTGCCTTACTTTGGAATTTATGCTCCCCATTATAAGAGAGTTAGACTCATTTATAGTTTTCCTGCACATGGTTCTTCTGCCACTTTTAGTTGAACCTATAATTAGCATTAAACTTTTTAAACATATGTCCCAGAGACTTAAATCTTTGGTCTGCTCATGTGCAAATTTAGCCCTGAAGCTCAGCAGAGATGCAACACCTGCTCTCCAGTTCATTGGACTCACCCAAGACAAATAAGGAGATGGTGATAGACAATGACCATCTCAAGGAACAAAGAGTGTCTGCAACTGCAAGCAAGATAGTCCTATCCATATGTCACATGGGATCTAAACCCCACCTCAATTAGAAACAGAGTGGGAAACACAATTCCAAATCCCTTAAGTTTGTGGAATGAACAATGTACTAAACTAGACTTATTATTCTATTTTAGACTTATTATTATTCTACCAATGGAAAACTTGTAACATTGATATAAGACCCTGGTCACTAGAGATTCTGAGGTAAAGGAGAGGGAAGAATACTTGTACTATGGGAAGATTTTGAGATATTGGAATTGTCCTGCATGACATTGCAATGATGGATACAAGCCATTATACATTTTGTCATAACTTATAAAACTTTGCAGGGCAGAGGGTAATCTATAATGTAAACTATAGTCCAAGGTTAGTAGCAAAACATCATTAGGTGTTCCTCAATTGTAAAAAATGTATCACATAAATGAATGATGTTGTTAGCATGGGAAAGTATGGGAGGGGCAGTCGGTGGGACATATTGGAATCCTCTATGTTTTTTTATGTAACATTTATGTAGTCTGATGATTCTTTAAATATAAATAATAAAAATAAAGAAATGTATAAGAATATGGGAGAGGCTAAGAAACTCCCAGAAAGTACTTGGAAATGAAGTCTCAAAAATGGAAGTCTCCACATACTCCCACAGGTTATCAACTCAGTTACATAATTTGGAATGAAACTTTTTGAGTAGAGAAAAGAAGCAAAATCTATGAAAGCAAAATCCCCCCCCCCTGATTTAGTCTAGGACATCTTTGGTATTATCTTAGCAAGGGATACACTGTGAGGGTTTCACAGAACCCTAAGTGATTTTTCCCTACATTCCTAATCACTCCCACTTCTCAGATTCTACATGTTGATTTTTTTGGCAAAAAAGCAAAACTGAAGATTTCCTCAACTTGATAGTTTACAAAATTCTTTATTTGGAGAAAGTAGTTCAGAGTGACACAATTTTTAGAGGAACTGGGCAGATTGGCATCTGGAGATAAGTAAGAGCAGAAAAGGATGGTCAGGCATCTAATAATGTCATATTATTATAATTTTCATGGAAATTTAGATCAAAAGAGGGTCATGGTAAGCAAAAACCATACAAAAGTATGTTCTCTGATATTCCTTGACATATTGCAGAACATAATTTATTTTCCATAAATCAACTCTTTATATATTTTTGGGGATTTCAGGAACAATTTATCTTCTAAGAAATTATTGAAAACTCAAAATAATTGATAATTCTGTATATCTACTGACAATTACCATATTAAGAATAATACAGGTGATTGTACATTTTGTCATAACCTTCAAAATTGTGTGGAACAGAGTGTAAATTATAATGTAAACTGCAGTCCATGGTGAGTAGAAATGCTTCAATTTATGTTCATCAATTGTAACAAATTTACCACGCTAATGAAGAATGTTGTCAATGTGAGAATGTGTGGTTTGTGGAAGTAGTGAGGCATATGGGAATCCCTTATATTTTTTATGTAATATTTATGTAATCTAAAATTTCTTTAAAATAAAAAAATTAAAAAAACAAAAACCTGCTTTAATTATAAATAATTTAAGTTAATAAAAGTAATACTTGCCTTATACTGTAATGCAATGATACATTGTTTAAAAAATATGTTATTTCCCAAAGTCAAAATAAAATTATTTAGGAGAGAAAATTTGTTTTATCCTTTTGAAAATCTCTTTAATCAGAGCTTCCTGAGAGATGAATTCTCATAACTACATCTTCATTTATTCTATTGCAATATGCTTTCTAGTTCAAGAGTGTGAATATAATATTACTTAACACAGATATATGATTAGAAGACTGAAAGGACACATTATTACATTAAATAATCATACATATTCTTGTTTAATAAAAATATTCTTTGCCGAAACTTGAAAAGTCGTGATTTCTTAAATAATAGTTCAAGTTGAAACCTGAAACGTTATGAATAAATTTCTAATATCACTTCAATTAACAATTTCAGTTTGTCTAACCATGCATGATTTTGTAATATCAAGCAGTGCTCATGTGGAGAAAAAACTCAGGACCTTAAATATTAATTATGTTTGAAGTGGTTCAGTTTTCTGACTTTTTGAGATGGTTTCTTTGAAGGAAGGAGAAAGTATAGATTATATTTAGTTTCACAGTTAAGATATATCATCGCAAAATTGGGGTATGAAATCATTTCAAAATTTTTAAGCTATTTTTCTAAATGTCCTACTTTCACATTGAAGGTCAAAGCCTACATAATATTGTATCTTTCAAATGACAAAGAATAAGCAGCAATATTTTGTTTCTAATTCATAGATAAGTTTAGTGTGTTGTGGTACTCAGGGTTTTCAATCTATTTGTGGGATACTAATCCCTAAACATTGCCTTCACTCCACTTTTAGTCCTCCTGGGCACTATCTAAGGATTTGGAACATCATTATCCGTGTAAGAAATATTTATGCTTATGGTTGTTTGATTTTTCCAAAAGTAATTATTTCCTCCCTTCATTGCTTGTAGTTTATGGTTGATGGAGCAGTTTGGTTAGGTAGTGTTAATGCTTTGATCTTAGTATTTGAGTTAAACTGCTTTTTGCTAATGAGTGGGCTCATTGTTAGGAGATTTATTATTGCTGCTGATTATTACTAGTGGCATTGATTTTAGAGTGTGCACAGTGAGATTAACTTATTTTAATATCCCATGTACAGATATGGCCTTTAACTGACCTCAAGATGTTTGATCTGATTTACTGTATTTTTTTCCCTCCTATTATTTTTCTTCAGTAAACCCAATAGCAGTTTTAGCCAACCTTGTTAAAAATAGAATTCATGTCCTTAAAATCCAAGACCCCTAATGAAAACTGAAGCAGCTGTTTTCTCTTGGACATATTAAAAAACAACTTAAAAGCAATTTTAGATGGACTTTTGGAACACACACACACAAATTGATTTAATGACAGCTAATATAGTCCAATAAACCTGTGGCTACTTAGTGTTTGATTATACAGGAAAAAATATCTAGGCAGTATTTTTAGAACATAGTTGTGCTAGTGGTATCTGCTGGTGAACATCTTATATTTTGTAAAGTTCTGTGTCTATAATATTGAGTTTAAAGGTTTGGGGTATTGTTAAACATATTGCTTCTATTCTTGGAAAAGTAGAAGTCTATAAGAGTCACTGTGACCTCCTTTTCAAAAAGAACTGATTTATCCCAGATCATTTTCTGACACAGAGGCAAGTGGTCTTATTGGGCTGATAATTCGGCAATACAGGAAACATCCACAATTTTCTTGTTTTCCTCCATTAGTCCAATTTACCCATAGTTAAATGTCTAAAAAATTTAAACATTTTTAGATTACCATTCTGATGCCCATTACAATGTCTTAGATTTTTAAAATATTATTGAAGTATATCATTCATACATGAACATACATAAACCATGAGTGTATAGTAAAAGTTGTGAACTTAAAAAACAAACATGCATAACATCATACAAGGGTCACTTATATCAACCCACCACCAACACCTTGCATTGTTGTGAAACATTTGATACAAATTATGAAAGAATATCCTCAAAACATTAATACACTAGAGTTCATATCTTACATTTGGTGTATTTTCCTCCCCACCCACCTTATTATTATTTTTAAAATATATTTTTATTGCAGAAGTTGTGATCTCACAAAACAATCATGCACATTTGTAGAATTCCCTTATGATTCTATTCCCCAACACACCACATTGTGGTAGATCATTTGCTACAAATTTTGAGATAATATAATCAGGCTATTGCCACCAACCATGGCCCATAGTTTACATCTGGTGTGCTTTTTTCATAGACTCCCGTTATCAAAATATATCTTAGGCATTAATGCAAGAATATTAAAGTATTACTGTTAACCACAGTCCATAGTCAACAGCAATTGTATTTTTCCCATGCTTCTCCACATTTCCACCACCCTGCAATAGTGAGATACATCTCATCTAGCTCACAGAAGGACACTTTTGCATCTGTATAATCAATAACAATTCTCATTCACTTCTGGTTTCACAGTGTTATTCAGTGCCTAGATTATTCTGCAGCTTTCTTTCAATTGACATTTACATCCCTAGACTACCCTTTCCAGCCACAATCCCATTTATAAACCAGATGTTACTTAGTATTATGTGTTATGATCAACTCTATGCATTTCCACACTTTTACAGACAAGTTAATTAAAACTTCTACTTACATTAAGCCTCAGTAGTCCTTCTCAGCCCTCCACTTAACTCCTAAAAACTTAGACTCTATCTTTTAAAACTATGTGCTTATTCTTTGTATTTAGTTCATATTAATAAAACCATGCAATAGTTGACATTTTTTTGTCTGGCTTACTTCACTTAGCATAATGTCTTTATATTATCATGTTGTCTCACTAGATTTTAAACACTGCACAGGGCTTGAGATTTCTGTTGTTTGACTTTAAAAGGAAAACTGATTCATGCCTATCCTCTTATGTAAATTTCTGGGTGAATGTCTTATCTCTCCACATAAGCTATTGGAAAATATTTGTGCACATTTTATAACCCTAAATTCTAATTTGAGCATGTGAAAGTATAATAGCCTTAAACAGTCTTACTGAGTACCAAGAATAATACATAAAAGGAAGGTGATTATTGGATGAATATATGTGGGAATAATCTTAGGGGTCTAATATATAGGTGTCTAAAATAGTAGAAATCTAGAAAGACCACACTCTTTCTTGTTCATCAATTTCTTAAGCAGTCCAAATCTAAGCTTAGAAGAAAGGTTTCACATGAAGTACTTTCAACCATCAAGCATAAGCTCCTTGTAGCTCTTGGCAAGAGGTACAGAAGGGATTAGTTTGAAGAATAAATTCTTTTTGGTAACTTCAAGATATCAAAATAGATTTTGATAAGTAAATGAGTTTTCTGAGATGACACTGACTCTTAATAAATGTCAATAAATGTAAGCATTGAAAACAGAATAGCTGTCTCATGACAATTAAGTACATGTTATTTAAGGAGGGAAAAAATTCAATTTAGAATTGAGTGCACAGGCTCCATGTCAGTTTCTTTTTCCTCACTAGTCAATGATTTAACACAGATTTTAAAGGTTTGTAAAAGATCACTTTTTCTGCATCAGATTTGTATTAAGTAATTCCATCAACTTGTAGAGGAGGAGAATGTGAAGGACATAGAAGCTGGGCAATCGGTCATATGTCTGTGATTTAGTAAAGATTGAATGGATTTCTCATGTTGAGTTGGTAGATTTACTATATAATAAAAATTGTCTTTGAAGTAAAACAAATAATTCTGTTAACTAGAAATAAACTGGTTGACCAAGTAATTCAGATATTACAAATAAGACATATTTCTTTTTACCATACCAAAATAATAGCCATTTATTAAGTATTGGGAAGCTATGAAGTTCATGTGGAGGGCACAAGGCTTTCTTAATTTCTAATTTTCACTGGAAATTCAAATTTTGCCATTAATAATTGTGTTCTCTTCATTTTATTCTTTATATTAATTTTTATAATTCATTATAATAATTTTATTAGTTCTATTCACTTTATTCATTTTTATTGTTATGAATTTCTGGTGTGTGTATCAGTTTTTTTTCATTTGGTAACATATACATGGCTTAAATTTTACCACATTAAACACGTTAAAGTATACATTTCACTGGAGTTAATTACATTCACAATGATGTGTTGCCATCAACACCATCAAATACCAAATTTTCCATTTCCACAGACAGAAACTGTACCAAGTAAGCATTAATTCCCCATTCCCTACCCTAAACCTGGTCCTGGTTATCCTATTTTCTAATTTCTAACTTTATGAGTTTGCACATTTTAAATATTTCATAACAGTGAATCTATACAATATTTGCACTTTTATGTCTGGCTTTTTACCTAAGTATGACATCGTCAATGTGCATTGATGCTGCACCATGTATCAAAATTTCATTCCGTTATAATCCATTATGAATATCACACATTTTATTTATCATCCTTCAGTTAATGGACATTTGGGTTGCTTCCATCTTTTTTCCATTGTGAATAATTCCATGGAACTATTGGTGTATATTAGCTGTGCAATTCCTTGTATCCAATTATTCAGTATATACCTGGAAGTGATGTTGCCAGGACAAATTCTAAACTTTTTTAAACACAGAAGCTGCTCAATTTTGCTGTCCCAAAAAGTTTTACTTTCCCAAAAAGAATACTAAAGATCCTAGTTCTCAATATGTTCTCCAAAACTTATTTTTCATGAGATGTTTCCATGTGCAAATAATTTATATACTTGGATAGGTGTATTTCTAAATATTTGATTTTTGTTTGCTAAAGTAAATTTATTTCTTGAATTACTCTTAGATTGTTTGTTACTAATGTATAGATAAACCACTGATTTTCATCTATTAGCCCTGTATATTGCCAATTTGCTGAATTCATTTATTAGTTCTAATAGGCTAGTTATGGATTTTTCAGGATGTTCTGTTCTATATATGCGACCCTGTCATTTGCAGACAGGGAAAGGTTAACTTTTTCGTTTCCAATTTGGTGGGTTTTTTTATTTCTTTGGCTTGCCTAATTGTTCTGGCAATAACTACCTGAAAATGTTGTGTAACTTTGGTGATGTTGGGCTTTCTAGTATTATTTCTGGAAATTGAGTATGACTGATTTGTTTTTCAACATTCTCTAAGCTACTGCTGAAGCCCTCTGAGAAGGTTTAATTCAGTTATTGTGATTTTCAATTCATGTTTTTCTGCTTGATTCTTTTCTTTTTAATTAGTTGTGCTTTACTCAATGATATTTTTAAAAGATATATATTTATTTATTTATTTCTCTCCCCCATCCCCATTGTTTTGTGGTCATTGTCTGCTCTCTTTTTATTCTTCTGTGTCTGCTTGTCTTCTCTTAAGCAGCAAAGGGACACAACCATGGTACTTTCCAGTGTGGGAGAGAGACACTCAATCTCTTGCGCCACCTCAGCTCCCTCATCTGCTGCATCTCTTATTGTGTCTCCTCTGTGTCTCTTTTTGTTCCATCATCTTGCTTCACCACCTTTCCTGCATGGACCAGCTCTCCTGTGTGGACAAGCATTTTGTGTTGGCCAGTACTCCATGTGGGCCACCACTTCACATGGACCAGCTTCCCTTTCACAAGGAGTCCCAGGGAATGCAACCCCAGACTTCCTGTATGGTAGATGGGAGCCCAATCACTTAAGTCACATCCTTTTCCATGTTTGATTCATTTTTATAAACTCTCTCTCTCTTTGTTGTGATACTCATTTTGTTTATTTATCATTTTCCTGGTATTCTCTCATTTTTTTTCTCCATGTTTTTGAATATTATGTTTTAAATGATTTGCTGGTATCCACAAAATGTATCTTCTTCTTTGACTTTTTCTTTTTTTATCTTCTTCCTTTGGATGAAGCAGATGTCATTTCATTTTCTTATCATTAACCAATTTTCAAGCTGTATATTTAGATATTTTAACATGTTACCTGTGGAATTTAGTGCCTGATTCATCTGTCCTTTTAGTTTGTATCTAGCTAGTGATATGACACAGATTCCTTTGAGTACCAGAACCAGAATCAATGGAGAAAAATATGACAAAACACTACCTTTCACAGCTTTTGCAAATTGGCTCTGCATTGACAGGTGTTCTCCTTCAGACTTTAGCAATCTTCCCATGATCAGACTATGGCAAATACATGGGATTCTTTCAGTCTTTTCTGGTCCAATTTCTTGTCCTGGGCAGGTGCTGGCAGACTTGTGAATTTTCCTGTTTACACAGGAATCTGGGTAGCCCATCTTTTCTCCATGGAATAGAGCAGATCCCTTTCCAAGCACCCTAAGGTGTATATTGAAAGGGTAACCCTTTCCCCATTCTCTTAATTTTGACTGATTCTTCCACTTCTTAGCTGTGTATAAACTGCTTCTGTCCACAGGACCTGGTATGGGAGGTTGAGCCAGCATAATGCCCTGGTTCAGGACTTCAGCCTGCTGCCACATAAATTGGCACAAACCTATATGCACCTCCATCTGTGCATAGATTTAATATTTAATATTATTATTTAATATTCATATTTTGACAGCAAATATTAACAACAAAGAAATAGTATTAATAATTTATTCAGATGGACACTAGTTAATTGTTTACATCTTGAAGAGTTTATGATAAAGAGTTTTGATATTTGCACATTAAGTTGAAATGAATTATGTATAAAAGTAAAAAGAGGGATGGATAGATGATTAGATATATCCTAAAACAAGTATAGCAAGATGCTCACAGTACATATGTTAAAGCATTTTATAAACGTATTAACCCTATAATTCTTTCATCTTTAACATATGTAAATTTTTCTTCCTGAAATGAGTTGTACAAATAGGTAGAAATTAAACTTTTATAGAAATATGATGCCAACAAAATTTTAAGAAATTCACAGTGATCTTCAAAGGAATGAACAGCAAATTTTATTTGGTGCCTTGTTAAGGTGTAAAAAAAATTCTACTTAACTTACCATATAGCACAAAGCTGAATTTCTCATTGGAATATTGTAACATTTTAAAAATGTCCTTATTGTAATTTTAAAGCCAAAGGAATGATAAATATTTTCATTAAAATTTATTCTATAGGGAAAATATTAAATTAAAATACTGCATTTTTCAATAGCATAAGTAAAAACAAGACTCTAATGAAAATGTCTTTGGAAAATATATAATTACTTGCCAAATTACTCTTTTGATGGTGGCAATAAAACATTCTGAATAAGGAATGGCAATATCTGGAACTAAGAAAATAGAGAAAATGGAGGGAAGACTATAAAAACTAAATACTAACTTTATATTTATAGAAAGACATTCTTCCATTTGAAATGAAATATTGAAAATTAGTAAAAAGTCCTACAGAATTGATAATGAAAATTCAGGCATTAAAAAAAAAACTGGTAAGGAGAATATAATAATCAGGAAAATATGAATCATTTATGAGGACCCAAACTGTCAGATATTTCAATTATTTTCTTTCCTAATAACCACTTATATTTTGAGGAAATTACGTGAAGGAAATGACTCTGACAGGACCATATAAAAGACTGGCAAAGAGGAGAATAAGTCTTATAGTGGTTAAAAAAAGGCATAAAATGTAATATTATAAATTAGAAAAGGAGGCTAGAAAAATATGAGAGGTAGTTTGGTGGAAAAATGAAATTTGATAGCAGAAAAGATATGTTCAAGAATTTAGCTATTTCAGGAATAAATTACCAATTTCATAATAATTTTATAAAAATTAGTGTTATAAAATACAATATCTCATAAACACAATGTATTTATCTTAAAAGTATAAGTGCATTGTTATGAGAAATAATTCTACTTTTGTTATTGTTGGCCATCTAGATTATGACATTTGTTTTATGCCACATTTAATGCAAGATATGCAATTGTCTGTAAAGAAGAGGAAAATGGCATTACTGCTGTACATTCTGTAACACTTTAAAGTTGACTCATTCCATGTCTTCTCATGTCAAAGACCCATAATTTTACTTTTTCCACTCTGGTGAATGTGGATACACTGCCCTAATGCATCCAGAACAACGTTTTTCCTGCTTAATAATTGAGTAGAAACTCCCAGTGACCTGTTGGTCTTACTGAAGAATTTTTGCCAAACTATAGAGAAGCAATACATTATATGACAAAAGCTGGCCTCATGGTCAGCTTTTGCTATATCAGGAATCCATATGGCGATTGCTGTGTCCTGTTCTGACACATTTAAATTTTATGTTTCTTAATTTCTATCAGAATCTGAGGGTAATGTTTCTAACCTGGGACACAGAGATCAACTAAATTTAAAGCCATAGGTATGACGTGTTAATGTACGAAAAAGTTGGAAAATAAGTATTCAGAATGAGTATAAATGCTCTGAGTTTCTCCTTAGTAGAACCTGAGCTGGTCTGAGGATCAGAAAACTGAAATCCATCCACATTCCTTTTATTTGTTTATCCATTCCTGATTAAAAATATCTTTTTTAATATTTTGTGTGAAATGCCATTATCCTCATGTCCTATATTTCCTTAAATACTTCAGTAGAATTTGAGTCTAATATATCAATCTGATCAGTGCACCAAAAAATAATGGTAAAAAAACAAAAATGTTGAACATCAATATTGAAGACAGAAAGTATTCATGAATCAATATTAATACATTTTGGAAGGCAATATAATGAAAATTGGAGTATAATGAATGGTGAAGAAAGCCTTAAGTGATAATATATAGAGAAGCAGAATGAGGGATAGATACTATTGGACACCTTAAAAAATCAGAAATTTAGAGCATGCAGGAGAGAGACAGAAAATTAATACTCCTCCTGGAACACTGTGATTTTGATTAGAGAATCATTAACTCATTTAGCTTCATCCTATTAAAACCAGGAATAAAAAGCAGCTAGACACGGGTAAGCTAAAAATATCTGATGTAATTCCCCAGTTATATTGATACTGAATAATTTGTCAGTGGAAACGTTTTGAGGATTTTACCAGGGAAGAAAGAGGCCTGCTATGTGGCATTGACAAGACTCTTGAAAATCAGTGCCAGGTTCACAGAACGTATTACCTAATTAGCTCCAAAGTACAGAAACCCTAGGCAAATTTTAATTGACTCATTCACAATTTTGAACAGAAATCTCAGGAATACACTGGAGTGCCAAATCTAGATTTTGAATCAGAAAAACAGATTACACATTTTTAAGTGACTTCAAATATACTGAGAAAATTAAGGTGACAATGGGACATTTTGAAACCTCTAATTATTACACACAAAGAGAAGGTATGGATTTGCACCTATATGTTACTATGACAAAAATCTCCTGTGGATCAAAGAGAAATGAATTTTGCATGAAATTATTTATGCTTATGTGCATAATTTCAAACACAAAAAGATCATCTGGTATATCTAAAAGATTTGAAGAACATTTTTCATTAAATATAATTGAAATACAAATATGTATTTTGGAAAATATGCTCATCCTAATAATGAGAAAATAATCATTTTATATACATCTATCTTACTATAATTCAATCTATGTAGCTGGCTAGGTATCTTTCATTCCACACATTTATTAAATGTTTATAATGAAAGGGCCTAAATGTGATTTCAGTGGCCTTGGAATTAAAATGTGTTCATCAATAGTATGTCAAAAGATGAAAAATTATATGTTCCCACTAGGTCAGTGTGGGCAAAAGTAAAAAAAAAAAAAGCAATTGGCAATCCAAAAATTACAATATAAAATCCTATGAAAAAATCTTCAGGGAAACAGAAGATAAGTTTCATGACTAATGGAGCTTACCTCATGCTATTCACATTAATTAAAATCACACATTTAGGAATATCAATGTAGAACATCAGAAATCCGTAAAATAAAATATAAAATTATATTGAGAAAATCAGCAGAAGAATCAAAAGAATTTTAAGTTTTTATCAGGATTCTGGAGATTAGAAACTAATGACTACATATTCAAGTATCTGCAAAAGACATTGTACAATAATAGTACATATGATATAAATTTAAATATATATCTAGACAGGGTACATATTGCCTAGGCAAAGACCCATAAATTTAACTCTCAATCTCTGTAAATATATTAGCAGAATCTAAAATTTGGCAGCAATGTTAATTTCCCAGAAACGGTTGTATAGATGAGCCAGCAAGGAAAATTTCATTTGAAATTTACATAATTATATCCTTATTCATCACAATACTGAAAATATAATAATATAACCTGGGCATTGGAAGACTAGGAATGTACTTCAGACTTTTTCTGGGATTATTACTTTTGGGAAAATAAGGCTTTTGATATTCATGCACTACTTGATTCTCTCTATCATCTGTCTATCTATCTATCTATCTATCTATCTATCTATCTATCTATCTATCTATCCATCGATCTCCATAACATTTTTCCATAGTTAAACACAAGATCTCAATTTTGTTCAGGTGCCAGATTTAATCATAAAATACGTTTTTAATTATATAAAAATATCTAAGTGTATTTCTCTCCTGAAACAGAAACAGAATATTTTCAGGATATATCGTAGGCAGCTTTTGTGAATTGAAACCTAAGAGGAACAAGTCCTGTTACATGGCATTGATGGGACCAAAGCAAATTGTGCCCAGCTCCATGCTTTCATATCATTAAAGAAATGCTCACTAGACATTAAGCACCAAGAAATGGAGATCGTAAGTGGATTTCACTTGTTTCTCTAACATTTTAAACAAATATTTCAAAATTCCTAAGCATTGGAAGGAAACATTTTTTAAATGACTCCAAAGGTACTGAGACAATTAAGGGGACAGTGGGACATGTAACACTTGTAGTTAATATACTCAAATAGATAAAGGATGATATAGAATTTTTATTTTGCATTAGAAAATACATGAAAAACTTAATAATGCTATGACTGAGGGATATATTCTGATGGGAATTATGTATGTGCATATACATAATTTTAATCATTAAAATGCCCTTTAATGTAACTTGAAAAAATTTGATCATTCCTTGTAATACAGATTTTAAATACACATACAGAGGAAATATGTAAGCAGTAAATGGTCATACTCATATTGAGATAAAAATGAGTTTAGCAATTTAAATATTACAATTGATAAAACTAGAAAAATTATCCAGATTCAAAATACTTAAGTTTTTTAATTGATTTTGCTTACTTCATTAAGGATATATTAATTAAAACACATGCTTAGAAATACCTATATAGAGCTTCAGAAATTCATAAAATAAATACTAAACTTTAGAGAGAAAATTAAAAGGAAGTAATAGAACATTGCTTTTTTTTTTTTTT
>JAQZBX010017556.1:0-35442 GCA_029593785.1 Cabassous unicinctus | reverse complement strand
ATATTCAATGGAAATATGCTCCTGGTCATCGTGGCATCAAAGGCAATGAAGCTGCTGATAGATTGGCCACAGAAGGAGCTAGAAAATAAAGAAATTAAGACAATTTTCATCTTAGGAGTTACTTGTCATCTAGGAGCTATATCTGCTGGTGCCATTTCTTAACATCCTCCCAATCACCTTTACTTGTTTCTTTTTTTTTTTTTAAAAAAAACCACTGATAATTACTAATCACCTTATCAAGTACAATATAATAAAGCAGACTTTTTGCTTCATGAAAAAAAAAAAATAACAGGAATCTGAACAGCGCTTCCCATTGGCCAGTCACTCTCCTAAGCCCTTTGTGTGTATTAATCCATTTCATCTTCACAACAACCCTATGAGGTAGGTACTATTATTATCCTTACTTTACAGATGAGGGACCTGAAGCCCAGGAAGATGAAAAGGCTTGCTCCCCCTCATTTCCTCTCTGCTGCCCCTCCTTCTACCCCCTCACTCAGCCACACTGGCCGCCTTGCTGTTCCCTGAACCCACCAGGCACTTTCCACTCTCTGCACCTTCCCCTAGGTACCCACCTGGCTTGCTCCCTCACCTCCTTCAAGCTTTTGCTCAGAAGATGCCTGAATGAAGCCCACTCAGACCTATTTAAGATTGTAGTCACTTCACTCTCTTCTGCTTTTGATTTTACCCACAGCACTTATCACCAACAACATCTACATACTTTACATATTTATTATATTAATTGCTTTCTTTCTTCCACAGTGTAAGACAAAAACACAAATATTTGTCTCCTTTGCTGATTTAATCCAAACCCCTAACAACAATACCTGGCACATTACAGATACTCAATATGAAACTTTGTTAAATAAGTGAAGAAAACATTTTATGGCAAAAAATATATATACAAATTATTTTATAGACCTGTAGTTCAAAAATCTGACACAGGTCACACTGAGCTAAAATCAAGATGTTCACAGGGCTGCGTTCCTTTCTGGAGGCCCTAGGGGAAACTCTGATTCTCAGCCCTTTCCAGCTTCTAGAAACGACCCACATTCCTTAGCTCATGGCCCCCTTCCTCCATTCTCAAAGCCAACAATGTTGCTTCTCTCTGTGGCCTTCTTGAGTAGGCACATCTCCTGCCTTCTCTCCTGCCTCCTTTCACTTTTAAGGACCCTTGGGATTACATTGGTCTCACCCCTGGATAATCCAGGGTCCTGTCCCTATCTTAAAGTCAGATGAGTAGTGACCCTAATTCCACCTGCAACCTTAATTCCCCTTTGCCATGTAACCTAAATATTTACAGCTTCTGGGGATTAGGATGTGGACATCTTTGAGGAACTATTATTATGACTACCGTATGTTCTCTGGAAAAAGAAAAATGGACCTAAGAAGGAGCAGCCAGAGAGGAGGAAGGGCCAGCAGGAGAATGAACTATCACAGAAGTCAGAGGAAGAGACACTTCCCAGGCTGGGGTGCTCAGCAGTGACTAATACTTTTGGAAAGTCAAGCAAGATCAGAACTGAAGAATATCTACTGGATTTAGCATCCTGGTGACACCAGGGCGTGTCAGGGGACAGGAGCTAGTTTATGGTGTGCTGGGCAGCAAACAAGAGGGGAGGAAGTGTAGACAAGGAGTGCAAAATCTTTCCAGAAACTTGACTGTGAAGGAGAGCATGGGATTAATAGGGTGGGAGCTGGTGGAGGAACTCCGGGTAAAAGGTTTGTTGTTGCTGTTTCTAAAACGGGAGAGAGAGGCAAGTTTCAATGCAGGTGGGAATGAAGGAGAAGATGAAGGTATGGGAGAGATAGGTAATCAAAAGATTAAAATGTCTGTGAAGGGGAGAGCACAGCCAGCCCACAGAAGGCTTAGAGAGGGGGCTACTGTTGAGTTGTTTTTGGCAGGTGGGTGCCACAAGAGGATAGAGGGACAAGGAAGTTTAGGGTATTGTCAAGGATGTGGCTGAGGTGATAGAGCTGAGAATTTAAACTGGAGAGGGAAGGAGGGACTGGCCGGTAGGAGGCGCTGGTAGACGTGTTGGAAGGAAGTAGCAAACTCAGACCTGAGGGTCTTAGCGATCCAGGAGGAAAGGACTAACAGGCTGGGAGGATGAGAGGCTGTAGGAGAAATGGTGTCTGAAATATTAATTTCAGGGGAAATCCTTGGCTCTTGGGTCGGATCGCACTATTCGCTGGATTCCCTGATCCGCTGGTCTCAGGTCCTGGCCTTCCCAATCCGTAGACCAGAGTTCAGCCCAGAGTCAGCGATGTATATTGTAAGCTGTAGTAACATAGTTCAAGCAACCCGGGAGACAGAGACTCCATTTCCCTTGATGCCTTGCGGCCGCCCCAACTACAACTCCCATCATGCCCGGCAGGCCGCCCTTACCTGACTCCTCTCGCGCCTTATCCGGTTTACCAGTCCCAGCATTCCTTGCTGTTTTCCTACCTCTCCATCATGCCTATGGAGTCCCAGGAACAACCAATTGGACGAGGGGGCGCGAGAGCAGGAGGCCAGTCACCCCGTCAAAGGGGCGGGAGGGGGCGTGGCCGGGCTCTGCCCCGCCCCTGCCCCGTGGCCGCTTCCCTGCGAGCCGGCGCCCCCCTCGGAACCCGGGGACATGGGCGCGACCTGGAGGAGCCCCGGACGGGCGCGCGTCGCGCTCTGCCTCGCGGGTCTCGTGCTCTCCCTCTACGCGCTGCACGTGAAGGCGGCGCGCGCCCGGGACCAGAACTACCGCGCGCTCTGCGACGTGGGCACCGCCATCAGCTGTTCGCGAGTCTTCTCCTCCAGGTGCGCGCGGCATTGCAAGGCGTGGGGACCCGAGGACAGGGCTGCTCGTGGAAGCGGCGCCTGGGGACCAGCTGTGCACGGCGGCCGGACTGTCAGATGATTTTGGAGTCCCGGATCGGGGTGCCCGGGGAGCTGCTGCAGGGGGCGTTGGCCCTTGCATCGGGAATGCACCGGGGCTGGGCTTCCCAGAGATACTGATGATACTGGAATGTGGGGCCGGGAAGTAGATGGTGCTGGGGACTGAGGCTCTTGGGGAAGTTGCACGCGGATCCGGATGCCGAGGAATAACGGTGACCAGGCAGGAGAGGGAGGGAGGGTGGGTAGGGCGTGGGGACTGAGGATGTCTCGAGGATGGCGCCGGGGGCCTGGTGATGGTCGTGCCCAGGAGCAGGGTGGCCGGGGCTTGAAGGCCTGGGATGAGCGGGATGACACAGTGCAGAGGAGCGGAGTGGGCGGCCCGGGCAAACAGCTCAGAGATTAGAGGGTCCGGAGCAAAGGGACTCCACCCGGAATTCTGGTAACTCTGCCAAGCTCGGTGAACCCGCTATACCACACTTGCCATCTTGAGAGGATGGAAAAAGGGGTCGTGACATGTAATCAATCCTATGTCAACTTGACCCCAGGTCAGCGACCCTTGGAACCCGGGGGCGGGGGGGCGGGGGGAGAGGAAACCAGCCCTCCTGGATAGGTCCCAAGGCACCAGATTGCCAGCACTAATCTGGCGCCCCGCCTCCCCCAGGTGGGGCCGAGGCTTCGGGCTGGTGGAACACGTGGTGGGTCCGGACAGCGTCCTCAATCAGTCCAACAGCATATTCGGTTGCATCTTCTACACACTACAGCTGTTGCTGGGTGAGTGGCCACCCAGGTCCACCCCTTCCCCGCAGGCCCTGCCCCTTCACGACAGGCCCCTTCTCCCCTGGGCCCAAGCCCAGCCCAGGCAGTCTCACAGAGGCGGAGCACTGCCAGCCAGCTCCTCCCCTGGGCACCCCTGGGGCAGGGAGGAGAAGGAACCAACAGGTGTCTTTCAGTTGGTTTGGGGACCATCAGAGCCAGAAGGGCCCGTAAAGACTTCCTACGATCCCAGTTTTGTGGGACAGACTCAGAAACTCCTTTTGAGGGTCATGCAGAGTTCAGCAGGGAATTCAGGATTTGGGTCCCAGGGATCCTTGAACAGGTAGGGGAACCTAGGCCAGGTGGACCCTTCTCCAGCAGCCCCTGCAGCTGGTGGGGAGCCCATGCCTGACCTGTCTCTGCCTTGCAGGCTGCCTCAGGGGCCGCTGGGCCTCTGTCCTGCTGGTGCTGAGTTCCCTGGTGTCTCTCGCTGGTTCTGTTTACCTGGCCTGGATCTTGTTCTTCGTGCTCTATGATTTCTGCATCGTCTGCATCACAACCTATGTCATCAATGTGGGCCTGACTGTGCTCAGCTTCCAGGGGCTCCAGGGAACCCAAGGCAAAGCCAAGAAGCACTGAGCCCCCCCCTCAAGTCAGGCTGACCTTTCTGCTCTGCTTTGGCCCATGCATCTTGCCCAAGAGGGCCCTGTCTGGGTCCCTAGAAGGCCCTGTGACCTGCCCACACTATACCACACCCCCCTCCTGACAATGGACCAAACATGCCACCCTCTTTCCTCCACCCTAGTGCCTGCCTCTGGCCCTGTCCCCAAGGGCTGGTTTCCAAAGCTCCTGCCATTGCCCAGAGAGGGAAAGTTCTGAGCAATAAGATTTCTTAAATAAACCTGCCATGTCTGAGCTGTGTGGGTGCCATCTGTCTGCCAGGGACCCTAGTGTTGGGACTCCCCCAGTCTTGTTTCCTCTAGGGCTGGGAAGGATATGAGTCAGAGAGAGAGTGGAGGGCATTCCTGGGGAGGGTGTTTAGTCCCATCTCCAGCATGTGGAGTCAGCAAGGCCTGGGGCACTGTCTGCCCCCACCCCAAGAAACAGGCTGGCAGCTTGTACTTGCTGCCCGTGGGAGTTAGGCCTCCTCTCCTGGGAAAGCCAAGCACACACCTGTGAGGGCAAGCTGCCCTTCTGGTTTTATGCATGCTTGCTGGGAAGTTCTTCCTATAGTCTAACCTCAACCCTTCTGGCTGCTTTACCTACCACCCCAAGCCAGTCTTGGCAACCCTGGAGGGCTAGAGCCAGGTTGCAGTCCTTTTTGTTTTGTTTTTCCTAATATTGACTGAGTGCTTCCATGTGTGCCAGCCATTAAGATCTTGACATGTATTATTTATTAGAGCAATTGTATTAGTTTTGTTTTGTTTTGTTTTTTTGAGGTACCGGGACTAGGAATTGAACCCGGGACCTCGTATGTGGGAGGCTGGCGCTCAACCACGGAGCCATATCAGCTCCCCAGAGCAATTGTATTAGATAGGTACTGTTATTCCTATCTTGCATGAGGAAACTGAGGTACAGAGAAGCTAAGCAACCTGCCTAAGATCACACAGCTACTGCCAGGGAGAGGGGTGAGGGAGCCCTCAGGGTTCGGATTGCCCTGGCCCACCTGGCCCCAGCATCTATGGCTCTTAACCCTGCCCCAGCAGGTTCCTAACAGTCTGGGCTGGCCCGGTTTAGGAACCAGGATGAGAAAAAGGATGCCCCTGATTGTTCTTCCCTCCTGGTTGAGATTCTTCCAACACCTGTGAGAAAGAGGGCACTGCCGGACCCCTGCTTCCTCCCGAGGGGTAGGCTTGGAGAGGTGCTGGGATTGGCTAGGGTCTCAGAGCCAGCAAGATGCCCATCGTGCACACCCTGCCCCAGAAGCAGAGATGGGAGAAGGCATGCAGCACAGCAGATGTGGGCCTGGGAGAGAGGTGGGAAGGCAGAAGTGAAGCATGAGAACTGGGAGGGCCTGTCCCCTGTCCCCTTCACAGGCATGCCAGAATGGCAGCTTCCGTGCTGGGAGCAGGCTGAAGACCAGCCAGGCCTGAGTCCAGGCATTTTTATCCAACGACTGAGTTTTCCAGCCCAGACACAGATACGTCCGCTGTCCAAGGCTGCTCAGTAGTAAGTGGTGGGACCAGGATTGGCATCCAGGCAGCGTGACTCCACGGCTGAGGCCCGGAGAGGGTGATGCCCAGCCCATGGTCACCCAACCACAGCCCCATGGCAAGGAGCTGCTGGCTGCCTTCCAGCTCAGGAAAAGCAGACACCTGGCTGCCAGCCAGCTGGGGGCGGAGTGGAGGTGGAGCCGGGGAGACCCAGGTGGCCAGGCAGAGAACTCAGGCGGCACAGTGGCCTGGAGCAGCATGGAGCTGAGCCGGGGGCTGGGGCTGCTCATCCTGGCAGCTGTGGTCCTCGTAGGGGGTGAGCCTCCCGGGTGTGCCTGGCAGAGGGTGGGGGTGGGCTTCAGGGGTCACCTTCTGGCCCGGCAGCCCCTGCAGCCTGGTGTGTGTGACGGGCCTGCCCATGACCGTCCGCCTATGGTGATGTGACTGGCCCTGTGTGGGGCGGCGTGTGGCCCTGTGTCAATGTGTGTGATTTTCTGGGGCTGTTGTGGCCGTGGGGACTGTGTGTGTAGCCTGGTGCAGTTGTGCCTCTCCACTTGCAGGGTGACCTCAGGCAAGTCTGGGCCTTTACAGTGGGTGTATCTGCCTATGATGGGGTGGCAGGGAAGGGGCAAGGCAGGGGGCCCTGTGGTGGGGTCTCTGTTGGCATCTGGTAGAGTGAGGGCACCTGAATCATTAGAACAGGGATGGGGAGAGTCTCCCATCTCTTGGGGCCCTCTCCCCGCTGGATGTGACCCAGGCCTCTAATCCTTCCTCTCAGGCCTCCACGGCTGAGAGGACAATTAGGCTAATGCTCTCTGAACATACAGGCCGCCTCCCCTGACTCAGCGGCAGGGGCAGGAATGGGGGGGTCAGGAGCCCAGAGGAGGGTTGGCCTAGTCCCAAGCTGAACCCCGGGCCATGCTCCTCAGGCCCAGGAGTGCTGAGCACAGCTGAAGAGAATTAATCACGGAGGCTACGCTCTGAGTAAGGGCCAATAAAAGCTGCTGCTCGGCCATCTATAAATATTTTCATTCTAGGAGGGGCTGGTGAGATAGCCACAGCCGAGGGCCCAGGGCCTGTCCCCCCAGCCTGTCCCCTCCTCCCTCCTCCCAGTGCAGGCAGTTAGCACCCCTAAGTCTGACCTGTGTCTCTCTCTCCCCAGGTCTTCAAGCAGCGCAGCAGGGTAAGCTCTGGGAATGTGGGGCCTGGGCCTTTCTGGGGTCTGAGTCAGGCCTGGGGTGAGGGCAGGGCAGGGGCCTGCAGCTGGCCTGACCTGCCCTTCCCCGTAGCCTGTGGGCAGCGTGGCCCCGTCCCCCCTGAGCCTCAGGAGGGCGACACAGTACCTGGCGAGTGGCCATGGCAGACGAGTGTGAGGTGGCAGGGGGTCCACATCTGCAGCGGCTCCCTGGTGGCCGAAGCCTGGGTTCTCACGGCTGCCCACTGCTTTGAAAAGTGAGTCACACTTGGGGACAGGCAGGGTGTCCAGCTTTGGCGGTGGGTGACTTGCCCCCAAGCCCACCTCCTAACTAGTTTCTGTCCCTAGAATAAAAGTACCATTTATTGGGAATCTGCTCCATGCCAGTAGATGTTTTCCAGTTAGCCTTAACAACAACCTTTCATGGTAGAAGGTTTACAGAAGAGAAGGCTGAGAATGAGAGAAGGCAAGAACTTTGCTTCTGCCTGCCATGTTCCGTGGGGTCACTGTCCCCATCCCACCCCTTGTACTCACCAGCCTGGGCCTCGTCCTTCCCCTTCCAGGGCAGCAGCAACAGAACTGGACTCCTGGTCAGTTGTCCTGGGTTCTCTGCAGCACGAGGGGCTGAGCGCAGGGGCCGAGGAGGTGGGGGTGACGGCCCTGCAGTTGCCCAGGGCCTATAACCACTACAGCCAGGGCTCAGACCTGGCCCTGCTGCGGCTCGCCCACCCCGTGGCCCGCACACCCCTCTGCCTGCCCCAGCCTGCCCACCGCTTCCCCTTTGGGACCTCTTGCTGGTCCACTGGCTGGGATCAGAACACCCACAGGGGTAAGTGCTGCCCCAGACCGGACCACAGGGAGGGCATGCTGCTGGCACCCGGTTGTCACACAACCTCAACTCCCAACCGTCCCAGCCCTCAGTCTGCCTCCCTCTGCAGAGCTGACTCCAGCCTCTGCCCCATCTCCTTTGCCAGGTCCCAGGACCCTTCGGAATCTGCGTCTGCGTCTAATCAGCCGTCCCACGTGTAACTGTCTCTACAACCGGCTGCATGAGCGGTCACTGGCCAGCCCGGCCCGGCCAGGGATGCTCTGTGGGGGTGCCCAGCCCGGGGTGCAGGGGCCCTGCCAGGTCTGAAGGGAAGGGAGCAAGGGGGAGAGCGCTGATCCTTGGGCTGGGGGCTTGACCTGCAGGAGTGGGGTGCCTGCCCAGGACAGGAGCTCAAGTGTCTGTCCTCGATGCCACTGCCCGGCTCCAGGGAGATTCTGGGGGCCCCATGCTGTGCCGGGAGCCTGATGGGCACTGGGTCCAGGCCGGGATCATCAGTTTCGCATCCAGCTGTGCCCAGGAGGACATGCCTGTGCTACTGACTGCCACGGCCGCCCACAGTTCCTGGCTGCAGGCGCGTGCTCAGGGGGCAGCCTTCCCAGCCCAGAGCACAGGCACCCCAGAGATCAGTGATGAGGACAGCTGCATAGGTACAAGCAGGGGACAGGGAGGGTGGGGTGTGTAGCCACACGCAGGGCTGTGTGGATTCTAGAAGGTGGCTGGAAGCCACAGTGGAGCAAATTTCAGCTTGGAACAGGGACTGAAGCAGGGCATCCACACTGCCAGGGGCTAACCTGGGACTTGCAGGACCCCTTCCAGCCCTTGGGATGGGAATAGCAGCCCAGTTAGGACTGAAGGGCAGAGAAGCTTTTGAAGTTTATAGGTTTGGAGGTGAGGTAGGAACAGGGCCCTCTGAGATCTGGCTGCAGGTTCTTGGGGGAAGCTGAATTTTTAGGTAGAGACCCAGAGAGACTGGCAAGGACTGCCACTCAGAATTCTGGTATCAAGTGACTAACATGCAAATCACAATCACATGCAAAATAACTCCTGGGACTGAAGCTGTGTCTTGATAAGAGAAGCATGGCTGAACCAGCAACTCTGGGGCGTGTCAGGCTTGGAGGGGTGCAGACGGGTGGGGCACGGGCAGGATGAGCAGGGCCATTCCAACGAGGCTGACAGGCCTCTGCAACTCTTCAGGGCTAAAAGCTCAGGCCCTGCCTTTTGAAACCCAAGGCTGTTACTTGCCTGTGGTCACAGAGCTAGAAAGTCACTTGACCTCTCTGAGCTTTGGTTGCCTTATCTGCAAAGGTGACAAAATCCAACTGATCTGGGGCTGGTGAGGATTTGACAGCACACAAGAAAGGCCGAGCACAGAGTCTGGCACCGTGAGCACAAGAAGTCTGATTATGTAATCCATGTGTTTCAGCCTGTGGGTTGCTGAGGAGAGAAGGCCCCCGGGCAGGAGCCCCCTCCCCATGGCCCTGGGACGCCAGGCTGAAGCACCGGGGGAAGCTGGCCTGTGGTGGAGCCCTAGTGTCAGAGGAGGTGGTGTTGACTGCTGCCCACTGCTTCATTGGGTGAGCCCTGTATCCCTCCCCTTTACACCCCATCCCTGCTGGCAGCCCTGCACCGAGCTGTCCACACTGCCTCTGCAGGCGCCAGATGCCAGAGGAGTGGAGCGTCGGGCTAGGGTCTGGACCAGAGCAGCGGGGCCTGAAGCAGCTCATCCTGCATGGGGCCTATACCCACCCCGAGGGGGGCAATGATGTGGCCCTTCTGCTGCTGGCCCAGCCCGTGACACTGGGCCCCGACCTGCGGCCTCTCTGCCTGCCCTATGCCGACCACCGCCTGCCTGATGGGGAACGCGGCTGGGTCCTGGGGCTGGCCCGCCAAGGAGCAGGTATGTTACTGGGGCCCCTAGCAGCTGCCCATCCAGCCTACAGGCTGCTAGGGCAGCTGGCTCTCTTCCCTTGCCCTATAGGCATCAGCTCTCCCCAGACAGTCCCCGTGACCCTCCTGGGACCCAGGGCCTGCAATCGGCTGCTCGCTACCCCTGGGAACGACGGCATCCCCATACTGCCAGGGATGGTGTGTAGCAGTGCCGTGGGCGAGCCGCTCCACTGCGAGGTGAGCCCCAGCCCTCACGTCGCACCCTGCAGACCCCGCCTGGTGTCCTCTCCCTTTGCAGATCTAGAACAGCCCTCTGCAGGCTCAGCCTCCAGCCTGCCAGCTGACCCCCAAACGGCCAGGGCCTGGGCCCCTAGCCCATCTGCCCCTCGCAGCCGTGTAGGCGAAAAAGGAATCTTCAACCCTGTGTGCCCTGACCCTACAGGGCCTGTCTGGGGCTCCACTGGTGCACGAGGTGAGGGGCACATGGTTCCTGGCTGGGCTACACAGCTTTGGAGATGCTTGCCGAGGCCCTGCGAGACCCGCGGTTTTCACAGCACTCCCTGCCCAGGAGGACTGGGTCAGCGGCTTGGACTGGCAGGTCTACTTTGCTGAGGAACCCGAGCCTGAGGCTGAGGCTGGAAGCTGCCTGGCCAATATGAGTATGTGGCCCTGGGGCCTCCCTGCAGAGCCCCTCTCCAGACTCCCAGCTTGCCCTTCTCTCTCTGTCTAGGGAAACAGCTGTTCTGACCCACCTCTAGCTGCCCTGGTGGGGTACAGCAGTGGACAGAGCCATTTGGACTCAAACCTGGCTCTTAGTCATTATGTGACTTGGATAACTTCTTTGAACCTCATCTGCCACGGGACCAGTAACACCACCTTCCGAGGGAGGGAGGAAAGGTGTGAGGATGAGGCCAATCCCCAACCCCCACTTCCTCTCCCCAACAGGCCACCCAGCTGCCTGCTGACAGGTGTGTCTGGGCTGACTGCAGGAGGCACTGATGCTGCTAAGGCAGTTCCTGCCCAGGCCCCCCACCCCCACCCCCATGATTCCAGGCACTGAGGTTGGACCCTCAGTGTACTCCCCAACCCTGTTCAGGCCCCTGCAGGTCAGGGAGAAGGCACCCGTGAGGCCCCCACACCCAGCTCTGCCCTGGCGCAGGCAGCCACAACCAGCTTTTTCTGTTTTCCATCTCAAACAGCCAGCCAGCAGCCAGGCATTTCAAAAATTTCCTTTTTTGGGGGGAGCAAGTTTCCTTTTTTTTAAACTTAAATAAATTGTTACAAAATAGACTTTAGAAAATAAGTTACAAATTGTAGCAAACGGCCCCCCCTTCTTCCACAGGCAACATGCCTGCTGGACTCTCTGACTCCACCTCTCCCTTGTGTTGAATCTGGCTGGGGTGCTGGGCCCAGGATCTCAGCAAGGCCCGGTCATGGGGCAGAGAATGGTGAAGAGGCTGGGGGAGGGGGTCCTCCAAGGCCAGGGCCATGAAGAACACCCTCCTCACTCCTGGGGAAAGCAGCCAGATCTGGGTCCTCTTGGCAGGGGGAGGGGAGAGAAGAGATGGGGACGCCCAAACTACTCCTGAGTGAACCATGGAGATCACCCCCCTCCCCCCAATGGTCTGGTCTTTGGAGTTCAGAGGGAGAAGCTGAGGTCTGCAGGCCACTGGGGTGAAGGCTCCAGGAGTGGGGCTGTGGGGGTGGGTGCAGGGGGCAAGGACAAGTCCCCTCTGCCTGCCGCTGATGCCGTTGGTGCTCCTGGAGAAAGAGAGAGGAGGTAACTGATGGGATAGGCCCCACAAAACTTCTGCCCCCCTCCCCCAACCTTCAGGCGGCTCCCCCTGTCCATGGTGCCAGAGCCCCATGGGAAGACCTGGGAATCCTGGGAATCCCTATTGTCTCCCCAGACCTGGCTAACTGGCTCGTCACTCATTCCATTTCTTGAGTAACAAGAAATCCTTTATCCTGAAAGCCATCCCTTCAGCCTCTCTGGGAAATCTCAACCACCATCCCCTCGTTTCCTGGCAAGCTCTATAAGGGCCCATCTCAGGGACACCCACCACTGGCTGCCATGAGATGGAACGGATCCCAGGAGAAGGGCCACGTATCTCCAGCAGAGGTGGAGAGTGAGCCCAGGGCTTGCCCGGGAACAGGCTGTCCCACTCCACAGTCACAGCCACAGCCTTCAGCCAGCTGGGTGGAGGAGACTAATCCATGCAAATTCCCTGCTAGAGGATGTGAGGTAGGGACTAATGACTGTTGTTGCTACAGCTGGGGCTGGTTTCAAAGAAACAATTATCTGTGATTCAGTCCTCCAGTTAAAGGTGTGCCTGGGGCTGGAGGAGGAAAACCTGCAGGTGGAAAAAGTGGTTTGGTTGGATCCTAAAAGGGAGATACACTGAGAGAAGAAAAGTGTTGAATAAAGGGAAAGAGATGTGGGCCAATACTGGTAGGAAAGGACTAAAGGTCTAGATTCCAAGAGAAAAGATGACAAGATGTGGAGAAAGAGGGACAGGGAGTTGGGTGCCAACCAGGAACCCCATTTCCAAGTCAGCAATGAAGCCAGAACGCAGTCCCATCTGGGGATGCCCCCCCCGCCCGACGCCAGTCCTATCTCTGGCTCCCTGCCTCCCCGAGGAAGGAACAGAGCCTAGACGACATCAAGGCTTTCTCTTTTCCTCTGAGAATCATTACTTTGCAGGCTGGGTCAGGAGAGTCGCCAGTTGTGGCAAACAGGTGGTACGCAGCCACCTCTCCTCCCAAAACAGAAAGAATACTCCCCTTTGGCCCAGGCACAGCAGAGGAGACCAGACAGCTGCCTCTGCCCACTCCCCATGCCATCAATTTACCCAACACGGGTTCAAGTCTCAGCCCCTGAAAAGGCAGCATCCTCGAACTAGTTCTCCCACCCCATATCTAAGCCCTTGCCCACCTCTTGAAATCCATGTGACCCTCTCCCCTCACTCCTTGCTCCCCCACCCACCCTGGGGCCCAGTTTCGCCCTGGGCTGTTTGCCCACCTCCTTCTGGGACCTTCCAATCCTCTGCCCAAGCCCGTTCATGCCCCCGTACCGGAGCTGGCCACAGTCCATTCCTCCTGGTGCTGCTGCTGGTGCTGCAGGAAGCTGACTCGGCGGCGGAAGTGGCGGGAGCAATGGGGGCAGGTGAAGGGCCCCTCCCGGGGAGCGTGGACCCGCCCATGGCCCTCCAGCCGGGCAGCTGTCCGGAAGGCCTTGCCACAGATGCCACATCGGTGGCGCTTGGGGTCTGTGTGGGTCCTGCCGTGGTTCTTGAGGGACAGCAGGTTGGGTAGAAGTTTAGGGCAGTGGGAGCAGGGATAGAGTCCAGTGGTGTGGGCCTTCTGGTGGTTCAGCAGGCTCCCAGCGTGGCGGTAGGATCGCCCACACTGGGCACAGCGGAAGGGCCGCTCCTCGTCTTCAGCCATTACAGGCTTCACTCCTTCTCCTCCACTAGCTCTCCGAGCATTCTCTCTTGGGGCACTGGGAGATTCTGATGGGGCCTCCTGCGCTCTCCCTTGACCAAGGAGACCCACCTCATCCTCCAAAGTCCCAGCTCTGGGAACCCTCGACTCCTCAGCCTCTGGTGGCAAGTGACTAAGGCCCTTGGTAGGAGTCGGCAAGTGGCTGGCTGCTTCATGGTGGGAAGGAAAGGCCCGGCCACAGTCAGGGCTGGCAAAGGTCTGAGCAGCTACATGGTTGTGGCTGTGGCTCCTGGTGGCCACAGGGATCAAGAACTCCTTGGAGCAGAGTGGACAGTGGTGGCCATCAGCCTCATGGGTGTTGCGGTGGTCCAAGAAGCCGCCCGATTGGCAAGTCTTGCCATCTTGGCTGCCGGAAAAGGGGCAACTCTCTGGTTGTAGCTGAGAGCTGCTGTCTCCATTGTCCCAGCAGTCCACGTAACTCAGACTGCACTGGCTGCTGGCAAGACTCCTGGGGACACTGTCCCTCTGCTCCTCCTCCGTCTTGGTCAGTACCTCTCCGTGGGGAACCCGACCTCCATCGTGATTCACAGGTCCCCTGTCTATCTGCCACCCATCAGCCCTCCCCACATCCCGGGACAGGGGCCCTGTGGCTTCTGAGCCTGCTGCCCTGAGAGGACTCTGACCATGCTCCCCTGGCCTCATAGCTCCATCCTCCAGCGGGGGTTCTGACTCACTGCCACATGACCTGCCCTCTGGTGCCTGGGCATCAGCCAGATTCCCCTTCCTGCCCTCTGGGCCAAGTGGGCCTCTCTGGCTATTGGCCAGCTCCTGTTGGGCCGCCTCCTCATGCTCCCGCAGGTGCCGTTCCAGAGATCCCCGGCCAGGGAAGCCCTGGCCACAGAGGGCACAGCACACAGCCACCCACCGGGACCGCCCTGCCCGGCGGCGGCGGGTCTCCAAGTGCAGCCTCTGATGGTCCTTGAGTGCCATGCGGTTTGGGCATGCAGGGCAGCTATACTGACCCATCTCATGGCTGCGCCGATGGTTCAGGAGACTCCCGGCATGGCGGTAGGTCCGCCCACACTGCCCACAACGGAAGGGCCGATCTTCCCGAATCAGTTTTCGGATGCCTCCACCCCCACGTCGCTCAATGTGGACCCGCTGGTGGCTGGCCAGCTGTTTCCGCAAGCGGAAGGCCTTTCCACACTCACCGCAGCGGAAACGTCGGGGGTCTGCATGGATGCGCCGGTGGTTCTTCAGGGACATGAGGTTAGAGAAGCCCTTGGAGCAGGCCTGGCAGCCAAAGTGGCCTGTCTGGTGGCTCTGCCGGTGATTGATGAGGCTGCCTGCATGCTTGTATGACCGGCCACACACCTCACAGCTGAAGGGCCGCTCAGAGCTGGCCTCGGTCTGGCAGCCCTTCTCCGCCGTCTCCAGCCTTGGCTCCATCTCCTCCCCCTTCACAGTGGTCTCTTCCCATGCCTCTTCTTTCACCTGCGCCACTTCCTCCGGGGGCTCCACCTTAAGTTCTTCCTGGAGTTTCTCTATTTCTGCCTGCCCCGGCCCTTCCTCCGCCACATTCTGGGGCTCACTGCTGCCTCCCGCCTCTGCAATAAGCCCCACCGGGGGCTCAGAGCCTTTGCAGCGCGGGTGGTTTCGCAGATGATTACGGTAGGCAGCCAGGTTGGGGTAACAGCGGGAGCAGACAGGGCAGACGAAGTCTCCAGTCTGGTGAATCTTGCGGTGGTTCACCAGGCTGCCACCGTGGCGATAGGTCTTGCCACACTGGTTGCAACGGAAGGGGCGGGGCTGGGCCTCCAGGGAACTTTCACTCCCCTGCATGCCAAGGCCACCCGCAATGGTGGTACCTCCTCCCTCTCCAGACTTTGTATCTGAACTCTCCTCAGAGACAGATGTCAATGTGCCCTCATAGGCATCGTCTACAGCCATCTCTGTGGCATCGCCTGGGTCTCCTAAGCAACTGGGAGCCTTGTCTATGGTGTTCCCAGAACCACCACCTAGACTTTGGTGGTGACGCTCCAGGCTCCCCAGGTCATCGTAGGTCTGACCGCAACAGCCACAGATGTGCCCATAGCCTGCTCCATCCAGTGCCTCCACCTCCCGCTGCAGCTGATTCAGCAACTCTACTTCCGAGAGCTGCAGTGGAGGGCTATGGGGAGAGGCTGGCTCTGCTTTTCCTTCCTCTTCCTCCTCGTCCTCTGAGCCCTCGGTCGCACCAGAGGAATTGTGAGCCTGGCGCTGGTGAAGCCTGTAGCCAGCCCGTCCAGGAAAGATCATGCCACAGAGGCAGCAGAGGAAAGGTTGTGCTGAGGCCACCTCCCCAGGCCCATGGTTCTGGAAGTGGCTGCGCAGGGCAGGCAGAGAATCAAACTCTTTCGGGCAGAGGGAGCACTGATAGATGCCTGGTGGGTGGCAGGGTCTGTGGCTCAGCAGGCCGGTGGCATGGGGGAAAGAATGCCCACAGTCAGAACACGTGTGGGAGGCCTTGGCCTGCCAGCCACTGACAGCTTCAGCAGAGTGGGGAGAGGACGTGGGCTGGCCAGTGGCTGGTTTCTGCTCTTCATCCACCCCAGTGAGGCCATCGCAGAAGCTGGCTCCACTGCCTCCCTCATCCTCTGGGACGTCCAAGTTGTCAAGGAAACAGGCCTTCTTTCTTTCCAGTCCTTCTTCGCTGCCTCTGCTCTCTTTATCACCCTGGAAACAGGCCTCATCCCTCTCAAGCCCACATTTGTCCCCCTCAGAGTCAGCCTGCAAACAGTCCCTATCGCTTTCCAAGTTGCCTCTGGCCTCACTGGGTCTTTCCCTGGAAGGGTCTTGAGAAAAGTCCGGGCCCTCATTGTCTTTCAGCAACCCCTGGGCCCAGTCCCCCTCTGACAGGAGTTTGGCTCCGCCACCACCACCAGCACTTCCCGCCCGCCTCCGATGCCGCCTGCTCCGCCGCCGAATGTGGCGTCGCAAATGGTTTTTCATGGCTGCCATGGTGTGGAAGTGCTTGGCACAGGCCCCACAACGGAAGTCCCCTGTCTGGTGGGTCTGCCTGTGATTGATAAGGCTGCCCGAGTGACGATAGCTCTTTCCACAGTCTCGGCAGGCAAATGCCCGAGGAGGTGACGCCCTGGTCTCTGCTCTGCTCTTTTCCCCTTCTCCTGTCCCATGGGTCCGGCCATGATGTTCCAGGCTCTCAAGGTCTTCAAAGAGCACCCCACAGACACTGCAGACCTGTGGTGCTGTGCCATCTGCTGCTGGAGGGTTATCAGGGATCTCCTCTTCATGTTTGCATCCATGGCCCTGATCTATATGTGGGGCTGCCTCTGCTCCCACCAGGTCAGGTGGAAGCTCCACCCTGAGATGGCTGGGGGGACCCTCTGCTCCCTGGCCCGCACTGCGGCGTGCAGCCTTGCAGTGCACTCGCACGTGGTTGCGCAGGGCCATGAGGTTAGGGTACTTGCGGGGACAGAGTGAGCACTGGTATTCTCCTGTCCGATGGCTGTGCCGGTGATTCACCAGGCTCCCCCGGTGGCGGTAAGCCCGACCGCACTCATTGCACTTATAGGGACGATGGTCCAGGGTGGTGATGGGGACATCTTCCTCTTTGGGGGTGGTCTCGACCAGCGGCAGGGGAGCTAGCGGCACTGATGGCTGCCCATCTTCCCCGGTCCCTTGCCGTGGTCTGTGATGAGCCCGCACGTGGTTTTTGAGGGCGGCTGCATTGAAGAGCTGCTTGGAGCAGATGGAGCAAGGGTAGATACCTGTCTGGTGGGTCTTGCGATGGTTGATGAGGCTCCCAGCATGGCGATAAGTGCGGCCACAGTCCCCACAGCGGAAAGGCCGGTACTCCTCCAGGCCACTGTCCTCCAGCTCCCCTGATGTGCTGAGCTCCCTGGAGCCATTCAGGATCTGTGTATGAGGGAGTTGGTCCCGGCTGCTCTCGTCTGTGTGCCCGTTGGTGGTAGGCATCCCCTTCGCTTCCCATGGCTGCTCCTGCCTTTCACCCTCATGGGTCTGTTGATGTTCCAGCAGCTCCCGCGGCAGCCGGAAGGCACGGGCGCAGTGTGGACAGTGGTAAGGCCGATACTGGGCATGGAGCCGTGAGTGGTTCTTCAGAGCCATGAGGTTAGAGAACTCTTTGAAGCAGATGGCACAAGGATAGATACCCAGAGTGTGGCTCTGGCGGTGGTTGGTGAGGCTCCCAGCATGCTTGTAGGTCTTGCCACATTGGCTGCACTTGTACCGCCGTTCCTCCTCAGCAGGAGGGGACTGGGTAGGCTCCTGGCCCCCTGTGAAGTTCACAACTGATTCGGCCAAATACTGTTCCAAATTGCTAAGGAGGCTGCTGGCTGGGGCAGGGAGAGGTGGGGCTCTGGCAGAGTTGGAGGTGGCCCCCCAGCCCTCTGCATCCTCCTCAGGATCTGGCTGGCTTTCCCATCCTTCCCTTTGTCTGGCAGATGGATCGACCCAAGTGCCTGAAGCTGCCCTGGAGTCAGGGCCAGACTCACAGTCAGGTATCTCTTGGGAATGTCTTGTCTGGTTTTCCCATACCTCCCTAGAGCTAAGCCTCTGACCCCAGGAGTCAGGAGATACCATCTCACCCTGGAGACACGGGGTGGCTTCCTTGGGGCGGGGGGGCCTGCGCCTGCGGCAGCCCTCAGGAGCATGAGTCCTCATGTGGCTCTTGAGTGCCATAGGATTGGTGAAGTCCTTGCCGCAGGTGGTACAGGGGAAAAGGCCAGTCTCGTGGGTCCGGCGGTGGTTGACCAGACTCCCTGGGTGACGGTAGCCCCGCCCACACTGCTGACAGCGGTAGGGCCGGGGGATGCTGTCAGCCTCTTCACTGTCCCGGTTGGGAGATGGATGGAGCAGTTCTCGGTGCCGTGCCAGTTCTGGGAGGCTAGGAAAGTGGCGCTGACAGTCAGAGCAGCTTAGTGAGGCAGGCACGTCCTCCATGGGGCAGCACAGTAGAAACTTGGGAGGTTCAGGAAGAGAAGGCAGGTGGCAGCAGCATGTTCCTCTGGTGGAGGGGCCAATGCCTGGGAAGAAGGGGCAGTAGACAGAAGGAAGGCATGAATTAACTCTGCCTCTTGGCTCTATGAATAAGTTCAAGGGTCACAGAGAGGTTCCCCAAGCATCAATGCACACAGACCTGCTTTCTAAAGGATCTAATTTGGAGGCACCATCATTTAAGGTCTCCCTGCACCCAAGTCCCCAAATATGGAAGCTCCCCTGGGCCTAACTCCTCCCTAGAGCTTTAGATATAAAGTCCAGAGGAATGTGACCTACCTCTCTGATCACAGACCTACTATCCTGTTCTTCAGATGAGACCCAAAAGGTCTTACTGTCCCTAACTCTCTGCTCTATATAATTCTGAAATAATAATAATTTAAATAGCAAACATATTTCCCCTAATATCTTAAAAGGAAACCAAAATGGTAGCATGACATTGTGAACATATTTGATACTACTGAATTATACACTTAAAACTGGTTAAAATGGGAAATTTTGTCTTATATCTAAGTTACCACAATAAAATGTTTTTTAAAAAGGAAACCTGAACCCCTTCTGGGCCCTTAAGATCAACCCTTCCTCCATCACCCATCAGCTTAAAGGAGTAGTCTACCAATATTGCCTAGAGGTAATGAAAAAGCAGTCTCTTTATCTAGTAGACAGCTGAAGGCTTGAGAAGAAAGGTCACAGTCTTGTTTCTGAGAAAGGACTGGTTTGGTCCCCCACCTTCCCCTTTCCTTTCAGTATCACAAAGTCTCCTTCCCAAAAGTCTCTCTTGGCCACTTCCGTCACCTATTTCCCTTAAACTATCTTCCATATTGGAAAATTCCATTCCATTTCAGGTTGTTCACCATCCCCTACATCTTTTTCTTTTCGGTGCCTCCTCACCATCCCTTTTCATTTTTTTTTCTTTAGCTCCTCTAAATAATGACAATGAGGAGAGAAACTGATGGTGAGCATTACCATACACCGGACACTGTGCTGAACAAAGTATTTTTGCTGTGTCACTTAATCCTCACAACACACAGTAATAGTTATTATCCCAATTTACAGATGAGCAAACCTCTGACTCGGGCAGTCTTCACTCCAAAGCCCCTGCACTCTCCACATCTCCACAGAAGCCCCTCACACCTCCTACCTCACCTTGTCCTCCAAATCTTGACTCTCCATTCCCATGGGACCCCAATATCACTCCTATTTCCGACTCTAAACCCCCTCAGTGAACTTGCTCCCCAGTCACAAAGCCCCTTCGCTCAAGAATTCTCTCTCCCCTCACTTATCTCCACTGCCAATTTCCTTTCAGGACCCCTACCTCACACGGACGGCCCCTTCTCGTTCCCGCCGCGGGCGCGTCCGTTGGGGACAGCGGGCGGCGGGTAGTGGGACCGCGAACAGGAGCGCGCCTGCGCACTGGGACCCTCACCCTAACTGCAGCCGCGCGCCCTAAGGGGTGGCGGTGGGGGTGTCTCGCGCTCCCACGCACGCACGCTCAGTTAGGGCTCCCCGGGAGGTGGGAGGGGAGGGGAAAAAAGAGAGGAAGGGCATGAGGAGGAAGGGGATAGGGGGGAAGAGGGCGCAGCTGACGCGAGCTGAGAATCTATCCCCGAGCACCGCGAACACTTCCTATTGTTACTAGGAAACAGGAAGTGTCCGAGCCGCAAAAGCTTCCCCGCAAAACCCCCGCCACAGGAACACATCCTGCCCCGCCTCCAATCAGCCGTTCTACACAGACAGACTTCCGGTTCTAGGGGAGAGGCAGCCAAGCGCGACCCTAGCCCCGCCCACGTAGGTCACAGCACTGACGTTTCACGCACTAACCTTAGCCACACTTCCGGCGAGAACAGCGAAAATCGTTCCGGTGCATAGTGGATGAGCGCAGAAGAGAGAAAAGAGGGTTCTGCAGCCCTGGTCAGTACCTTGGCGACACTGTTCGTGAGGCTCCCTGGAAGACGCTTCCCAAGACCGATGGGGGAAGCCTCGTTAAATTCACTCCGTGCTATTAAAGGAAACGTTGTGGAATATAAGGGGATTTAGGTATTACAAGGCCTGAGTATGGCCCTTCTGTCCTCCCACCTCCTAGTTCTCGGAGACACTTCTGGTGACCTGGCCCAAAGCGAGCAATAAATAGTTCGGTGTATATCATAAACTTGTTCGGCTTCTTCTGCCCTCAGTACCCACAGACACCCCTTGCAAGATGCTTCCCAGCCACCATCGGTTGAGGGTGCTCCTGTAAACCTTTCCTTCCTCCCTGGCGGGGAAAGACCCCTTCCACTTCCGCTCGCCGGTCCATCAGCCCCGCCTCCGCTCCCCCCCGCTGGGTCCTAGCGCCTGCCCCTCCCTGGCAGTGTCCGGGGCTCCGTCGGTGCAAGGAGCCGACGCTGACGTCGCGGAGCCAGCCCGAGTCTGTCGAGGTAGGAAACGACGCCGGGTAGCCGAGGGGCCCGGGCGGCCTCAGCGTGGACGCGATCCTAGCGGGCCTCAGTTTCCTTGTGGGCGCTGAGGGTGGACGGGGCCGGCCCGGCGCGGGCAGCGCGGGCGGGGCGGGAGGAGAGTGGCTCCGGGCAGGCGCGGGAGGGCGCCGGGCCCAGCGGGTCCTAGAGCCCGCCGGCTGCCACCACGGGCCGGTGGCTGCGGACGCCCGGGCTTGGACCGCAAGGCTACCGGCCTTACGCTGCGCAGGCCCAGGGGTCCTAGAGCCTGCCATGTTGAGGGCTTTTGTCCCTACCGTGCGGCCCGCCCAGCAAGGTCCCGGCGCCTGCGGTCCCCCTCCCAGGCCGAGCCTCTGGCCGCCCCTCCCGCGGTCCTAGAGAACGCCATCTTGCGTGCCTTTGTCCCGCGTCCGGCCTTCCATCCATTCATTTGTTCATTCTCTCATTCATCGTTCACTCCTCTTGTCATGTTCTCCGAGGCCACTTTTTCCGAGGTCTTAATCGGAGATGAGTCAGCCGGGGGCCCTGCCCTGCAGGGACTGCCAGTTTGGCGAAGGCGCCGACACGTAGGCGGTTGCAGAGTGAGGACCGCTGGGTTAGAGGCCGGACCTCGTTTCTGCATCTCTCGGCCTCTCCTTAGTGCGTTTCGTTGTTCCAAACGCCCTTCAAACTCTCCCGTGCCCTAGGGGCCCATTTTACTGATGGAAGAAACGGGACCCAGAGCGCCGTGGGGTCCCTACTTCTGGAGCCCATAAAGTATCCCTGAGGACACTGGGGAAGGAAGTATTTGAAAGATGCAAAATTTTTTCCAGGGGATAAGGCAAGCAAGGGCTCCCAAGGCAGAGGAAACTGCCTGTGGAGGTACATGGAGGTGGGAAAGTGTAAGGATTGTGAACCGAGCTTAATTCGCTGGCGGGTAGGGGATGATGCTGCCGGAGTTAGGCTGGAAAAGTAGGTTGGGATCGAGGTGTGAACTGACCAGGTTGGAGGCCTAGGAGATGATTAGCGCCCACAATTCCACTTCTGCCAACTCACCAAATCTCACACAGCCGTGAGGCCTGGGTGGTGACTATTTAGAGACTCCAAGAGGACAAAAAGTAGCTCCTTTTTCACCTCTCCCTGCCCCCAGGGTCCTCGCCTAAACTCCCTGGGAATTAAATTTCTGCATCCCTGGCGTTTAGAGCCTGTTCAGGCCACAGAACTTCCTTCCCCTCCCTTCACCCACCAGCTGTAATGAAGCTGTGACAAGGCTTCATCACCAGAATATTGAGCCCACTGCAGGCTTTTGGGACCATATTAGGATCTCTCAAAAAGGAAGAAAATTCAGTTAATAAATAGTTGCTGACCAACATCCTCACAAGATGCTTTCAATAGTACTTTGGGAAAGGCGGGGGATATAGAGCTGGGCTCAGATTCCATCCCAGAGGTTGATTCATTTTGTTTGTTTTGGGGTGCCAAGCCTGGTTCTAGGAGTAGAGGATACATATCTGTAAAAGGGGTGGAGTAAAACTGCCTCCCTCCCAGGAGTGGTGAAGACCTAGGGTTGTGAGCGTTTGGTTCTTCAAGTGTTGGTTTGAAATGGTCTAGAGAGTCTGGTTAGGGCACAGGTTCCTGGATGATTATCCTGATGCGGGGGGCTGCCAGACCTAAATTGGAAAAACATCACTCTAGGGTGCTAGTGGGTGAAAGAGTTCTCCATAAACAGTGAAATGGGGAGTTTATGGTGGGATTCTAGGCAGGGGCCTAGCCTACCTGACCCTGCATTCTTCATGGAGGTGGCACCTGCTGGGACCAACCTGGATCCTGGGAAGAGCCTCAGGACGAGGGATTTGCCCTTGAACTGCCTGGTCTCTGGTTCACAGATAGCAAGCCTGAGGCCCAAGGCCAGCAGCAGGGAGTGGAAGGGCCATGCTCCAGTGTCCCAGGGCATGGCGGGCACTGGTTCTGGTCTCAAGGCAGCTGTACAGGTATGAGTGAAAACATGGGCAGGACTTGAGCTCGGGGTTCTGGTCACTGTGGAGCCGCTGTGGGCTGCAGCCAAGTCTAGGGGGCCCAGAAGAAGACAAGTTAAACAGACCTGGATTCCAGTCTTAGCCGTAGGACAATCAGCTGGGTGACTGTGACCTCCTGCTTAACCCCCTGCAACTTGCTTTTCCTTGTCTGGAAAATGAGGACAATAATCCTTATCTCAGTAAAGTTAGCAAAGTGCCTGGCTCCCAGAGGACTCAGTAATTGAAGGCAGTAATTGCTCTTATTTCATTCAATCCTCACGCTTACTATTATCCCCATTTTTAAGATTAGAAAACTGAAGTCCTGAGAGATAAGTAAACTGCCCAAGGCCACCTCAGCTAGGAAGTGATGGCAGCAGCAAGATGCATCCCCAGGCAGTTTACTTTCAGAGATGGCACTTAACAATAATGCCATCCCACCTCTGAGCCTCCACCCCCTTGTAATCCATGAAATGCGGTAACAATAGAACTTTTTTCATAGGTTGAGTTGAAGGAGGAGTTAATACATGTGTAGAGCTTAGGACACTGCCTGGTATTTGGCAAGTGCTCTGTAAATGTAGGCCATCATTTGTATCAAGGGGAAGCTTTCCATCAGGCAGAATCTCCAGAGATGGTCAGAAGTGAGGTAGCAAGTACCTCATGGGGGGAGGGGGGTCCCCTGGAAACCACTGGGGGAATTCAAGCCCCTGGGAAGGTTGGACCTCAAGCCCTTTCACTTGACCTCCAGCCCCAGGATTTAGAGGGAGAGTGAAATAACTAACCTTAGGGTGGAGAAATGTTGTGTGGGATTGGGGGTCAAAACCCAGAGGGGGGCGTGCAGGAAATGCTTCCTGTGGGAAGTCAAACGAAGGACTGCTGGGATTTGGAAGAGCTAGGACAGACCTGGGAGCTTGAATGGTGTGAGGGGAGGCATGGAAAAGTTGTGAGCAGGGGACAAAGAGCATCGTGTGGTCCTTTAGGGAAGACTCCTCTGCCTGTGCACGCTAGGTTGTGGGGGAAACTGAGGCAGGGCCACCAAGCAGAAGGGTGCGGACCCCTTGCCACTCACCCCAGGGGCTCCTATGTCCTCCCTCGAGCAACCTGAGTCCCCAGGTAAGCTGCTCCTATGGCCCTTTCCTGAGGTGAGGGGCCCTGAGTCTCTGCCCGTACTTTCTCCAGAACCATCCTGGCTCAGCTCAACTCCAGCCTTCTCCTCAACCCCAGTGTCACAGTTTAGAAGTCCTGAGGTGCACAGAAGAGGAAACGCAGGTCTGGGGACAGGCACTAATTTCACTGAGGCCTCACAGCAAGTTATCCATAGGCCTGGAAGGAGAACCCAGGCCTCCCATCTCCCTGCCCAGTCTCTGGACACACGTGGCTCCCCTCTCCACACCATTACCCCACACGCCCACTCCCAGCAGCTGCTGCTGAGCCCTTCCTAACTGGATCAGCCATAATCTGCTTCCCTTCATTCCCCGGGGAGAATGAGCTGGTGTGAAGACTAACACAGCAACACGGCCGTCGATCCTATTTCCTCCCAGCCATGATCCCTGGGAGCAGCTGGGTGGAGGGTGTCTGGGCTCTGGGCCCAGAAAGTAGGGGGCTCAAATGGAGCAGTGAGTGTCCCAGGAGACGACACCAGCTCAGATACATCGATTATGACTCAGAAAGTGGCTTCTAACTGCCTGCCGTGGCTCAGGCTGCCTTGTGAGAGAATGAGCTCCCCATGGCCAGTGGTATGGGAGCAGGGGCCAGCAGGGATTCCAGAGCAGAGGGTGGACCAAGATTCCTGTCTGGGGTGGAGTTCCTTGCAGTTGTGCAAAGCCCAAATTCAGAGTGAACAGTTGCTCCAAGAGCTAACCAACCAGAAGGGAAGGACAAAACACACACTCCCTGGGGATCCATCATATTTAGCCCATGGCTCTGCCCTTCTCTGGATCCAGCCCTGTCTCCCCTGGGCGCTCGGAGACTTTCAGGCCAGGGCCACCTCTGAGTACCCTCTATGTCTGCAGCCTGGCCTCACTTGGGAGACTGAAGTGAAGAAGGAAGATGGTGAGATGGATGGAACCTGGGGCCTTCTGGGACCACCGTGGGGTTTGGAAAAGCCCGGAGGTTGGAGAGGGAAGCGCACGTGGACCTTTTGGTGACCCCAGTCCCCTGAGGTCACCTCGTCCAACCTGCTACTTTCATCACTGAGCAGATCAAAGAGAAAACTTGAGCCAGAGGTGTAAGGGCCAGGAATCCGTGGCAGGAGGGGGTGGAGGGAGGGCTGGTTCAGACTGAGCTGCCGGGTGGGAAATGCAGATAAGCTAGGGTTGCCTCTGAGGCCGCGAAAGGGCTTTAGTGAGGAGCTGGGCCAGGGGATGTGGTTGCCTATGTTTGCCTCTCTCGCAGGAAAGCCCCGCCCGCCGAGGCCATGGAGGTGGAGCCTGCGGAGGCCCAGACCCCAACCCCTGGCTACAAGCGCTCCGGCCGCCGCTACAAGTGCCTGTCATGTACCAAGACGTTTCCAAACGCGCCCAGGGCAGCGCGCCACGCTGCCACACACGGGCCTGCAGACTGCACAGAGGAGGTGGCCGAGGCGAAGCCGAAGCCCGAGGCAGAGCCCCAGGAGGAGGAGGCCGGCGGGGACCGGGGGCCTGGGGCGGCCACTAAGCCTCGGCCCTACGCGTGCCCACTGTGCCCCAAGGCCTACAAGACCGCTCCCGAGCTGCGCAGCCACGGGCGCAGCCACACGGGCGAGAAGCCCTTTCCGTGCCCGGAGTGCGGCCGCCGCTTCATGCAGCCCGTGTGCCTGCGCGTGCACCTGGCCTCGCACGCGGGCGAGCTGCCCTTCCGCTGCGCGCACTGCCCCAAGGCCTACGGCGCGCTCTCCAAGCTCAAGATCCACCAGCGCGGCCACACGGGCGAGCGGCCCTACGCCTGCGCCGACTGCGGCAAGAGCTTCGCCGACCCGTCGGTGTTCCGCAAGCACCGGCGCACGCACGCCGGCCTGCGCCCCTACGGCTGCGAGCGCTGCGGCAAGGCCTACGCGGAGCTCAAGGACCTCCGCAACCACGAGCGGTAAGCGCGCCGGGGAGGGCAAGAGCGGGCCGGCGCCCGGTGGCCCCGGGGGTTGTCTCCAAGAGGTTTGGGAATGAGTCAATGGGAAGATGGGTGGGGCATGGGAAAGGGGTGGGCGCGTGCTGGAAGGCGGGGTCTGGCCGGGATGGGACATGAGCGGGGCAGGCAGACCCGTTGGGGTGGATCCCAGGAGGGTGGCCCCAGGAGGGTGGGGGTGGGTTCCGCATGGCCTAGGTCCCTGGCCTGCAGGGAAGGGGAGCCCAGGAGCCCGAGTGCGGCCTGGCCTGCAGAGAGGGGTCTTATCTGGAATTGAGGCACCCAGGCCCTTTGAGCCCCCTTGCTTACCCGGGGTGTGGCCTTGCAGCCCTCATGGGATGGAGCCCAGGCCTCTAGGATGTTGGGGGACCCGAAATAACAGCCCAGTCAGGAAGCAGGGGTCAAGTTGGGGGGCCGTCACCCTCATGCCGGGTCCCCCGCCTCCCTCAGGTCCCACACTGGCGAGCGCCCCTTCCTCTGCTCCGAGTGTGGGAAGAGCTTCTCGCGCTCCTCCTCGCTCACGTGCCACCAGCGCATCCACGCGGCGCAGAAGCCCTATCGCTGCCCGGCTTGCGGCAAGGGCTTCACGCAGCTCAGCTCCTACCAGAGCCACGAGCGAACGCACTCGGGCGAGAAGCCCTTCCTGTGCCCGCGGTGCGGCCGCATGTTCTCCGACCCCTCGAGCTTCCGGCGCCACCAGCGGGCGCACGAGGGCGTGAAGCCTTACCGCTGCGAGAAGTGCGGCAAGGACTTCCGGCAGCCCGCAGACCTGGCCATGCACCGGCGGGTGCACACAGGCGACCGGCCCTTCAAGTGCCTGCAGTGCGACAAGACGTTCGTGGCGTCCTGGGACCTCAAGCGGCACGCGCTGGTGCACTCGGGCCAGCGGCCCTTCCGCTGCGAGGAGTGTGGGCGCGCCTTCGCCGAGCGCGCCAGCCTCACCAAGCACAGCCGCGTGCACTCCGGGGAGCGCCCCTTCCACTGCAACGCCTGCGGGAAATCCTTCGTGGTGTCCTCCAGCCTGAGGAAGCATGAGCGGACCCATCGCAGCAGCGAAGCCGCAGGGGCCCCCCCGCAGCAGGAGCTGGTGGTGGGGCTAGCGCTGCCGGTCGGCGTGGCGGGCGAGGGCCCCGCGGCGCCGGCAGCAGGGGCCGGGCTCGGAGACCCTCCAGCCGGGCTGCTCGAGCTGCCCCCAGAGTCCGGGGGGGTGATGGCCATGCAGTGGCAAGTGGTGGGCATGACGGTAGAGCATGTGGAATGCCAGGAGGCTGGCGTGGGGGAAGCCCCAGGTCCCTTGGCGGGGGCCAGCGACTTGGGAGGGGAGGAGGCCGACGAGAAGCCGCCGCAGTTTGCGTGCCGCGAGTGCAAGGAGACCTTCTCCACGTCGACGCTGCTGCGGCGGCATGAGCGCTCACACCCGGAGCTCCGGCCCTTTCCCTGCACCCAGTGCGGCAAGAGCTTCTCAGACCGGGCCGGGCTGCGCAAGCACGGCCGCACCCACAGTTCCGTGCGCCCCTACACCTGTCCCCACTGCCCCAAGGCTTTCTTGAGTGCCAGCGACCTGCGCAAGCACGAGCGCACCCACCCGGTGCCTGCTGGGACGCCCCCGCCCCTTGAACCCCTAGTGGCTTTGCTAGGAATGCCTGAAGAGGGGCCAGCCTGAGACCCGCCCCCCTCAGCCACACTCCCTGGAACCTGGCCCCCACAGGGCTTCTCCAGAAGCTTCTTTGACCCCTGCCCACTCTTTACACTCCAGATCTTTTGCCCCTGGGCAGCCAGCTCACCACAGCCAAACCGAGAGAGCTGGGGGCAGTGGAGGGGCAGCAGCTGTTGAGAGACAGACCGTTCTCTGAGCAACACTCATTAAAGCATTTGCTTTGACACTGTGTTTTGTCTATTGTGTTCTGGGGGTGGCGCGTGTGGAGTTTGGAGCATCAGATAAGGCTCAATAGGACTTCTGGGCTGACAGAATTAGAATCTAGAAGGGTCTTTGGATGCCTTGTTTCCCAAACTAGATGTCTTGTGACAAAGGGTTCCATAGCCAAGTAAGTACAAATTCCCTGCATGACATTCTTGTGGGTTCTTGATCAAAAGTGTGTCACAGGTATTGACACGTCCTGCAGGGAACAAATGTTTTAATTTTGCTTAGCGCATACATATTTGACCATAGAAATCTTTTACTGAGTGGTTTTACTTCTGTCCTTTTATAATAAACTGAGGCCAAAAAATATTTTTCCTATATGCTACAATAACAAATTAGAATATATTCTAGGGGTAGAAAGGATCCCCTTCACAATAACAAAACCCATAAACTACAAAGGAGTAAACCTCATAAGAATTGTGCAAGACCTGTACGAAGAAACTGATAGTTCTGTCCTGAAAGATATAAGACAACTAAATGGAGAGATACAACAGGTAGCTAAATGGAAGGACTTATTAAAACATGTTGATTCTCCCCTTAAATTCAGTAGCATCCAGTTTTTTAAGACTTGAAAATCTAAAGTTCACTGCTTTTTACAGCAGCAGAGGTGACGTATCAGACATACTATATAATCAAATACCAAAGCCCTGTAGTAAAAACATATTACAGTGGGGGAATAAACAGTGGAGTAGGAGAGAGGGTTGCGGAGTAGCCCTGAATATTTCTGAGATTTTAAAAGATAAGGACATGAATAAATACTTTCTTGGCATGAGAAAACCCAGTTGTCCAGCAGTGTGTATCTTTTATGCAAAGACTAACTCCCCAAACCATAAATCAGCATAAGTAGATGCACAGAAAAAGAGAGAAGGATGATGCCCCAAACACTGAAAATTAGCACTGGGCAAGGGATGGAGTTGGGAGGGTGGGAACAGGAGATGTTTATTTCTGTATCCTCTTATTGTTTGGATCTTGTTCAACAAGAGTATGTTCATATATCACTCATAATTCTTCAAAGACCCAAATGGAAAAACAAGCAAAAGACCCAACATTTAATGTAAACTGGTATAGTTTCTTGGGAGAATGATTTGATCCTACTTATCAAAAAGTTAAATGCACAGCCCCTTTTCTTTTTCTTTTAACAGTTCTAGCTCCCAAGGCCTCCTTTACTCCTTTATGCACAGCCCTTTGACCCAGCAAGTACACAAGGAATTTACGATGTTTTATTTTGTTTTCCAAGTTTGTGACAAAAAAATGAAGATAGAAAAATGTTCAGTGAATCAAATTTTGTAATAAAGAACTAGGAACACACTAAATGGCCATTAGCAGAGGAATAACAAAGCTAGCCGCATGTGAAATATTACGCAGCTCTTTTAAAAAGAGGCCTGTCAATCTAGGTTGTTGAAAGAGACCCCAAATATGTTGTCAAAAGAAAAAAAAGTGAGGCTGTGAGGCTAGTATGATTCCATTTGTGCCAAATCCTACATAAGTGCTCAAATCCCCACAAAGAATGGGGAAGGATTTCTAGAAGGATGCTTTGGAACTGATTTGACGTTCTAGATTCCAGCCACTAGGACCTTCCCTATTTATAAGCTGAAACAAAGCAAAGGTCAGAGTGAACCAGATCCCTTCTCTGCTTATCCTCTCAAGATTTGGGGACCACTAGGTGGTCAGCACCAAGAACGTATGGAGCAGGTGCCCCATCAATAGCAGGAGCCTCAGGCAGCAAAGCATAACAGAACAAGGGCCACATGGCCACCACAGGGTCCAGGGCATCATGGCTGCAGGAAGAGGGCATCAGTTTGGCCAAGGACATACTCACTGCCCACCTCTACCCCAGGGCTTCCTGCCCATCTAGGCTGGAACTAAGGGTCCATGGGGACCAGTCAAGAAACAGAACCTGACTGGGGGTCTGGGATTGAAAGCCAGGAATTTTCTCCTACTGACTGGCCTTGTGAACAAGGTTTGTTTTTGGAGATGGGGCACCTTTTAAAAGTTGACACAAAGGTACCGTATATGCTAGTCAACAGCTAGCCCCGAACATCTATTGAAGATGAAGGATGAAACAGTTGCTGTGGGTATTAAGAAAGGATCCAGGGAAGCGGATGTGGCCCAATCGATAGGGCTCCCGTTTACCATATGGGAGGCCCTGGGTTCGATTCCCGGGGCCTCCTGGTGAAGGCAAGCCAGCCCGAATGGCTCGGTGAGCTGACACAGCAAGACGTCACAACAAAGGGAGACAAGCAGACACAGAAAAACACACAGCAAATAGACACGGCGAGCACAAGCAGCAAGGGGGGGATAAATAAATAAATCTTTAAAAAAAAAAAAGGATCCACACCCCTGCTCCCTTTCTGGGCCCAGACAGCTCAACCCTTGGTCCTTCTTCTCTGACACCCCAGACATCCCAGACCCCAGTCCCTGCTCCCCAAGGACTCAGATGATCTGATTTAAAAAAACAAAAAAAAAAATAGCTTTATTGAGATATAATTCACATATGATACCATTTGCCCATTTAAAGTGTACAAGTCAGTGTTTTTTTTAGTATATTTGTGGGTTATGCAACCTCCACAAACTAATTTTAGAACGTTTCAATCTCCCATTACAAACAAAAATGCATACTCATTGGCTACCACTCCCCATTTCCTCTCAACAGCGCCCCTTCTTCCTCCTTGCCCTGGCAACCACTTATCTACTTTGTCTCTACAGATTTCCGTATTTTGGACATTTCCTATAAATGGAAACATACAATATGTGGTCTTTCGTGACTGGCTTCTTTTACTGAGTATGTTTCATCCCTGTTGTAGAATGTATCAGTACTTAATTCCTTTTCATTGCTAAGTAATACTTCCTTGTATGGATATAGCAACATTTTGTTTATCCATTCATCTGTTGGTGGTCCCTCGGGTTGCTTCCACCTTTTAGCTATTGTGAATACTGCTGCTGTGAACACTAGTGTGCAAAATATCTCTCTGAGTCCCTGCTTTCAATTATTTGGACATATACAAAGTAGGATTGCTGGTCATTTGGTAATTCGTTGTTTTTTTTCTAATTTTTAAATGTTTTTTTTCTTTTTTTTTTTTCATTTTTTTTATATGGTGATTCTATACTTTCTGTTTTCCACAGTGGCTGCTCCATTTTACATTCCCACCAACAATGCATGAGGATTCCTATTTCTCCACATCCTTGCCAACACTTGCCATTTTCCATTTTTTTTAAATAGATAGGTAGACAGTCAAGATAATACAGCAAATGTGGCAAACTGTTAAAAGTCGGTAGATCTGGGTATCAGGGTGGAAGGTATGCTGTTCTCTGTATGGGCTTTGTATTATTTCTGCAATTGTTCTATAAGTTTGAAATTATTTCAAAATAAAAAGTAAAAAAAAAAAAAGACCTCAAATCAGATTAAATTATGCTGTGGTAACAAACAACCCCCAAATACCCACCAGTGGCTCATAGCAAGAGAATTTTAACTATTTTTGACTTTTATTTTGGAATAATTGTAAACTCACAAAAATGTACAGGGAGGTCCAGGGAACCCTTCAGTCTCCCCCAGTGGTAACGTCTTGATAACCCTAGTACAATATCAAACCCAGGACATCGACACTGGTACCATCCACAGAGTTCATCACATCTCACCAGCTTTACATAAATTCATCAGTGTGTATACAGTTCTGTGCAATTTTATCACATGCTTAAATTCAGATGACTACCACAATCAAGATACAGAACTAGGAGAGCGGATGTAGCTCAAGTGGTTGAGAGCCTGCTTCCTCAAAACAAAAACAAACAAATGAAGGAAACCAACTCTCACTGGGGAGCGGATATAGCTCAGAGGGTTCAATCCCCGGTACCTACAAAAAAAAAGATACAGAACTATCCCATCACCAGATTCCCTCTTGCTACGCCTTTATAGCTACAGCCATAATCCCCGGCAACCATTAATATGTTCATCTCTATAACTTTAAGAATATTATATTAGATATATAATGTGTATATATATGTATTATACATTATGTAACCTTTTGAGATTGGCTTTTTTTTTCCACCAGCATAATTCCCTTGAGATCCAAGTTGTTGGCTATATCAGTAGTTCATTCCTTTTTATTGCTGAGCGGTATTCTAAGGTATGGATGTACCACAGTTTGTTTCACCACTGAATGTCATCTGGGTTGTTTACAGTTTTAGGGTATTATGAATAAAGTTGCTGTGAACACCATGTACAGGTTTCATGTAAACTTAAGTTTTTATTTCTCTGGGATAGATATCCAGGAGTGCAATTGTTAGGTCATATAGTAAAAGCATGTTTAGTTTTATGAGAAATTGTCAAACCATTTTTCAGAATGGCTGTGCCACCATACATTCCAACCAGCAATGTATGAGTGAGTCAGTTTCTCTGCATCCATGCCAGCATTTGGTATTATGGCTATTTTTTATTTTAGCCATTCTGATGTACAGCAATACTATCTCATTGTGGTTTTATTTTGCATTTCCCTGATGGCTCATGATGTTAAAACATCTTTTCATATACTTATTTGCCACCTATATATCCACTTTGGTAAAATGTCTGTTCATGTCTTTTGCCCATTTTCTAACTGGATTAAAAATAGGGTTTTTCCTATTGAGTTTTGAGGGTTTTTTCTGTATTCTAGATGGAAGTCCTTTGCTGGATATGTGGTTTGCAAATATTTTCTCCCAGTCTGTAAAGAAGTTTTAATTTTAATATGGCCAAATTACTTTTTGTGTCTAGTTGAAAAGCCCTCCTCACCCAAAGTTCATAAAAATATTCCTTAAAAGGTTTCAGGTTTTCACATTTGAGTTTTTAATCCAACTATAATTGATTTTTTTTGGGAAACTGCTAAATGTTTTTTTATTTCCTCCACAGAAGACACTAGAGAAACTTCGAGCCAAAAATATATTGATTTCCTACAGTGTAAAGAGTATGTTTATTATGTGTAGCATAAGTCAATAAATTTTTAATTATGGAACTCAACATGTGATCATTCCACTGTAAAATTATCGAAGTCAACTTCATTCCTCTGAAGCTTGAAACAAGATTTTATCTTCAAAATAGCCCTAGGAAAAAAATTAGCCATTGGTTAAATTTTGACCCTTTTATTTACTTATCCACATCACCAACATGGACTATTATTGTATGAGTTGTGTCGTGAATTGGCTATATCTTGTTTCTCAGGGAAAAAAAATAAAGCAGTATTGAGTGTCTATGTCATCCTGTGGAGAACTGTAATTGATTTTTGTGTGTTGTGTGAGATAATTGTCCAATGTCATTTTTCCCACATGGATAGCAGTTGATTAAGCATGAGTTATTGAACGAATAATAGTCTCCTAAGTTTCCACTCATTTGCAATGCTGCTTTTTGTCATTCTTCATTTCCCAAAATGTGTGGATTTCTTTCTGGTCTATGTAGTCTGTCTCTTTGGCCTGTTTGTCTACCCCTTTGTTAATATATGATTTTCTTTATTATAGGATTGTAGTAAGTTTTGCGATATCTAGTAAGGTAAACTCCCTCCTTTTTTTTTTTCTCCTCCTTTGGAAATATCTAGGTCCTCTTTTCTTTGTAACTTTTTATTTTGAAATACTCTCAAACCTACAGGACAGAAAAAAGAAGAAGAAAAAAAAAAGATCAAACCTACAGGACAGTCACAAAAATAATACAAACCCCATACAGAGAACTCCAACATATCCCCACCCTCCATCCACCACTCCTAACATTTTGCCACATTTGTCGTATCGTTCCATCTAACTATCCATCTATCTGTCTGTCTATCTATTGATAAATCCATTTTCTGAACACTTGAGTGTGGGCTGCATACATCTTCTCCCCAAACACTTAACCAGTGCCATGTACATTTCCCAAGGACAAGTACATTCACTAAATGCAATCACCACATCCAAGAAATTCAACATTGATATAAAGCCTACAGTCTACGCTAATTTTTTCTTATGTTCCAATAATGTCCCTCTGAGCCTCCCCTTCTCTCTTGCTAGATCCCATGGATCATGCACTGCATCCAGTTGTCACTGTCTCCTTAGTTGCTACTTCTTTTATTACTTTTAATTGTGGGAACATATGTACAACATAAACTTTCCCATCTCAACCACTCCCAAGCATACCATTCAGTGGTTAATCACATTCACCATGTTATGATACCCTCACCACCTTCCATTAATAAAGTTTCCCATCTCCCCAAAGAGAAACGCTCCATCTGTTATGCAACTTCCCATTCCCCCTGTCCTTGGCAACCTGTGCTCTAATTACTGTGCCTATGAGCTTGCATATTCTCTGGTATTTTCTTCATAGTTACCGTGGGGCTTAAATTTAACATCCTAAATCTATAACAATCTTGTTTGCTTTGATGCTAACTTAACTTCAATAGTTTACACAAACTCTGTTCCTATACCCCTCCAACCCCTCCACCTTTATGTGGTTCTTGTCACAAATTACATTTATACATTATGAGTCCAAAACCACTGATTTATCATTACATTTTATGCATTTGCTTTTTAGATCCTGCAGGAAGTCAAAAGCGGAGTTAGTTACAGACCATAAATACAAAAGTACTGGTATTTATATTTATCCGTGTCGTTACCCTCATGTGAGATGTTTATTTCTTTGTATGGCTTCAGTCTATTGTCTATTGTCCTTTTCTTTCAAGCAGCAGAACTCTATTTAGCCTCATCTCTAAGGCTGATCTAGTGGTGACCAACTCCCTCAGCTTTTGTTTATCTGGGGAATTAATCGCTATCTCATTTATGAAAGACAGTTTTGCCGAAAATAGAATTCTTGGTTGGCAATTTTTGCTTTCACCACTTTAAATATGTCATCCCACTGCCTTCTTGCTTCCATTGTTTCCGATGAGAAATTGGCACTAAATCTTATTGATGCTCCCTTGCATGTGACATGTTGTTTTTCTCTTGCGGTTTGCAGGATTCTCTATCTTTGGCATTTTACAGTTTGATTACAATATGCTGCTGCATGAGTCTATTTGGATTTATCCTATTTGAAGTTCACTGAGCATCTTGGATGTGTATATCCATGTTTTTAGTTAAATTTGGGGGAGCTTTCAGCCATTATTTCTTTGAATATCCTCTCTGCCCCTTCCTCTCTCTTTATTCTGGGACTTCCACAGTGTGTATATTGGTATATGTGATGGTGTCCAGAGGTTCCTTAGGCTCCGTTCACTTTTCTCCATTCTTTCTTCTTTCTGCTCCTCAGAAATCTGAATGATTTCAGTTGTCTCATCTTCAAGTTCTCTGACTCTTCTGCCAGCTCCAATATGCTGTTGAACTCCTACAAGGAATTTTTAATTTCTGTCACTGTGGTTTTTAGCTCTGTTTGGTTTCTTCATAATTTCCATCTTTCTATTGATATTCTTTTTGTGTTCATCTATCAATTTCCTGATTTCCTTTGTTCTCTGTCCATGTTTTCTTTTAGCTCTTTGAACATATTTAGAACCATTTTTTGTCTTTGGTGTGTCCCAGGTCTGGTCCTTCCTTTTTTTATTTTTATTTTTATTATTTTTTTGAGGTACTGGGGTCAGGGATTGAACCTGGGACCTCGTACATTGGAAGCTGGCGCTCAACCACTGAGCCACACTGGCTCCCAAAGATCCTTCTTCTTGATGGTTTCTAATGCTTTCATCTTCTTCTTTGCCTGGGCTATCACATACTGTTTCTTTTGCATGTTTTGTAGCTATTTGTTGAAACATGGACATTTTGATATTTTAATGTATTATCACTGGAATTTAGACTCTGAGCTGTCTGTTCCTTAAACTTGTACCTAACTAGTATTATAACAGAGCTTTCCTTGACTGCCAGAAGCTAACCAAAAAAAAAAA
>JAQZBX010017555.1:6042-35547 GCA_029593785.1 Cabassous unicinctus | reverse complement strand
TCTCTCTCTCTCTCTACCTCTACCTCTACCTCTACCTCTACCTCTACCTCTATCATCTACACATAGTACCTAGAATTAAATCTAATGAAGTTGTGGGACCTTTTGGAGAAAATTATAAAATTTTTTTGAAAGACATTAGAGAAGACCTAAATAAGTAGAGAAATATACCATATTCTTAGTAGGGAAGATTTAATATATATATTTTTTAAAGATTTATTTATTTTTATTTATCTATCCCCCCCTTGCTGCTCGTGCCGCTGTGTCCACTCGCTGAGCGTCCTCTCTGTGTCCGCCCATCTCCCCCTTGCTGTGAAGTCCTGCCGCACCAGCCCACGGCGCCGTGCGAGCCGGCGTGCCCTCACAAGGAGGCCTCGGGACGCGAACCCGGGCCTCCCATATGGTAAACGGGGGCTCTATCCACTGAGCCACACCTGCTTCCCAAGATTTAATATTTTTAAGATGTCAAATCTCCCCCAAAGTATCTGCAGATTCTGTGCAGTTCTGATGGAAAAAAGCAAGGTGTTTTATGCAACTCTGCAAGATGTTTTTAAAGTGTATATGGAAGAGCAAAGGACCAAGAATAGCCAAGAGAGCTCTGAAGAACAAAAATAAGGGGTGTGTGGGTGGATGGGGTGGGGAATGGCCCTTCAATATGTCAAGATTAATTATAGAACCACATAATTTGAACAGGGTGGTGTGGTACAAGGATAAACAAGGAGAGAAGAAACGTAAGGAATGGAGAACAAGTAATATAAAGTCCTGTATGTGACAGAGCTGGCTGTGAAGATCAGTGGGAAAAGGCTCAATTACTCATGGAATTATGCTGAGGTAATTGAGTATAAGGAAAAAGAAAATGAAGTCACAGGCTTACCTCACTCCATGCACAGCTTGCTTGTTCCACAGCCCCCAATACTTCTGCGTGGCTTTCTCCTCTCACCGTGACCCCAGGGACATTTCTATAGAACAAGAGGTTTCCCTGAAGATTGGTGGTAGAAAAGCCTTAAGTAGAGAAACTTCTGGAAGCTATCAAAAGGTAGCATGCACTTTCAGCTCTTCGGCAATTCGGCAGCTGGTTGTCACATAAAGGCATAAACAAATGCTGAATTAAACTCCCTGGTGATTCTAGCGAGCATTTTGGAATCCCAGTCATTTCTGAGTATATTTCCTTTCCTTTAAGGAAAGGTTAAGTGCTAATGTTGTTGCTAGCTTGCCAAGTGAACTCTGGCAAGTCTTACAAGTACGTATGTAAACTGTAATTAAATTCTTAACGTAAAGCTATACAAGTCACTGCTTTGAAAATAATACTTAGCTCCAATGCCATCCTACGTTCATTTACTAACAAAAATTGACTGGAGTTGGAGGAGTAATTTTTTTCTGGCCTGGTTGTGCATTCAATTGACAAGTTTTATGATTTGTTGGAGACTGACTTTTTCTGTATTGTAGGTAAGAATTTTTTAACCTGTTTAAGTTTCACAGCAGATCTCAGGAAAGAAAGTCATTTGTGGTGTGGGGAAAAGGAGAGAATTATGGAGGCAAGACCACAGTGTGACCTTGAGCCCTGACCTGTGTCCTAGCTGGTGAATATAGGGGATTTTAGGAAATGGCCCAGACGAGGTTTAAGTAATGGACAGGAGATGCTTGTCGTTTTAGCAACTGAAAAGCCTTCCTAGGAATAAACTATACAGCATATATCATAAAAAGGCTAAGGCACTTTTCACATAAGCCCAATAGACACAACACACATGTAGCACATGTATGTGGGATATATTTCCACATCACATCTGGGCACAGTATTCAACAGAATCAGCTGGGGTGCTTTTCTTACATCTGGATTTTAAGTCATAGTCAGAAACTCTTGCCCTACAGCCAGGTTATAAAGGAATTCAGCCATGTTTATGGTGTATCTTTATTTTATAATCAGATCCTCCATCCATTTGTAGTTTATTCTCATGCATGCTGTGAGGTATGAATCTAATTTTATTTCTTTCCAAATGATTAATCAATTGTCATAGCACCATTTATCAAAAGCATATCTTTGCTCCAATCTTTATCATGTGGTGATAGTCCATGCTACCTGTAGTCTTTTTCTATTTCTGGTCTTACTTTTGTCTATTCTCTTCCATTGTTCTGTTTGTCTAAGGTGTACATTTTTTTCCTCTTTCTTAAAGCAATTTCATTGAGGTATATTCACATACCATACAATTCATCCAAAGTGTATAATCCAAGGCTATCAGTATAATCACAGGGTTGTGCATTTATCTCCACAATCAATTTTAGAACATTTTTATTGCTCCAAAAAGAAAACCCTCATACCTCTTATATCCCTCTACTATTGCCACTCAGCATTACAGTGGTACCTTTGTCTCTTCATTGTTCTGTTTGTCTATGATGTACTTTTCAGAAGTGCACATTCTTCAGCCTCATCCAAGAATATTCGTGAGCAGCATCCAGAAATCTGCAAGTTAGAGAAACTCCTCAGGTGATTTTAATACCCTTTCAGTTGTTCCTTTCCAACTTCCTCAGGAATAGCAGTAACTTTTTTTGTTTCCTGAGAGACTTTTATTTTAGGGAACATTCTTATCTAAAGACAGTAGGTTTTCTACAAGTAGCAAAGGATGATTGTGACCCTCCATTTTATCATGGGGAGGACGGCCGTCCTCAGCCCCTTAGCAGTTCATCTTCAGACCCCAGTTAGAAAAGCTTGCATGATTTCAAGAAGAATTCCAGAGGTCTGGTTCAAGATGGCAGATTGGGCATAAATGTTCCTGTGCCTGGCTTCAAACCCATTAAAATAGCAGTGAAATCTGGAAGGGCATGAATTCTTAAAGTTGCTGAAATGAATGGGGAGGGACATAAGAAGACATGGCAAACCAAAGAGTCTGATTAATTTCTGGAAGACAGAGAGAGATAGTATCTAAATTTGGTAGCTATTGTTACATAACAAACTACCCCAAACCTAAGTAAGTTAAGACAACAAGAAGCATTTATTGTCACACGTGGTTTCTATGAGTCCAGAATTCGAGGTCTGCTGAGCTGGCTGGGGCTGACTCCAAGTCTCCCCTGAAGTTGCAGTCAAGACATCAGCTGGGAATTAGCTGGGCCTGGAAGGGCTGCTTCCAAGATGGCTCGTCCATTTGGCTCCAAGTTGGTACCAGTTATTGGACGGAAGCCTCAGTTCCTCTCCAACAGCTCTGGAAACAAAACAACTAACTTGACAGTGTACTCTAGTAGTGGTAAAGTTGATACACAATGAAAACTGAGAGAGGGACAGGGGAAGTAGTGAAATAGAAATAAAAATGTTAGCAAACATAAATGTTATGAAAATCAAATAAATGAATTACAATAACAACCGGAAGGTAAATGCATAGAGAACATGTGGTATAGCCAAACAATGGAATATTATTCAGTAAAAAGGAATTAACTATTGACAATGTTATGCTATGGATGAATATCAAATATATTATGCAAGATGAAAAAAGCCAGACACAAGAGACCACATTTATAATTATTTGAGTGTCCAGAAAAGGAAAATTTATAGTGCTAAGAAGTAGATTAGTGGTTGGCTGAAGCTGGGGTAGCATCAAATGCAAATGGCATGAGAGAGCTTATTGGGGAGACCAAATGCACTACTTGATAATGTTACAAAAAATCGTTGGATTGTTCATTTGGAATGGGTGAATTTTATGATATGTAAGATATATCTCAATGAGGTTTAAAGAGGAAGTAATTATGATGGAAGTGAAAAAAACTGGAAGAATTAAATACGGAAATACTAAAAAATGGTAACCTCTAGAGGGTGGCAATTAGGAGTGAGGATATGAATGTGTGAATGAAAAACTTTTTTTGTTGTTTGCTTCTGTAGATTTAAAATTTAATCTCCATGTTCAGATACTACTTTTAGACTACTATTAGTGATAATAGTAGTGTAGATAAATAAATACCAACTATTCTAAGAAGAAAGAATTTGCATGATAGTTGGATTTCTGGTACTCTTTCAAGCAAACTGTTAAAATACTATTTCTAGATTACAAATGCAGTACTATAGCATACTATAGTGCAAAACTATGAACATCTTAGAAAAATCGTATATGCAAAATGAAATACATACACTTCTGTACTTTCTCTATACAGCATAACCTTTATTAACATTTAGTGTAAATATGTGCATTTTTTTCTATTTTGAAGTAGACTTTAAATGCATAAGAACTCTTGTAATTTTTGTGAATCTAATTGGAAGCTTGCATTTCTTTGGCATCTTTAGGAAACCATTATGAAGTAGGTGATTTTGTGCATTAAAGTGTTAATTTAATATAAATGATAAATGGACCTGAACTTTGGAAGAATGGAAGTATTGAAAGAAATTTAAAAATGATTGGTCTGACAGAGTGTCACAGCAAATTTAACTGGCATAAATGAGTTGGATAATTGGAATCTTCCCCAAAATTAGTAACACTAGAATGTACCTTAGAGAGCCCCTGGTACAGCAAAATCATTTCACAGGTGGGAAAACCGAGGCTCGGAGAGCTTGTGAGTTACCACAAGTAACTCAGAGTGAGAGTGCACTTGCCCTGACTCCCTGCTATGTTTGTAACCTTGAACTTACTGTGTACACTGATTTAGGGGAGGCCACTTAGTAGCTCTCCCGCTGTTCTTGCACAGGCGCCCCATTGTGGGCATGCCCCCTGAAGAACAGTCCAGTACACGCAGACGCTGCTACTTGCCTAGGCTGCTTTAAACGGAGGCTTCTTCTCCTCCTAGTTGTAGGCTGTTCCTCTAGGCAAACCAAGCTGTCTTCTTCACCTGTCCACACTGGCCTCGACTTAGAGTCCATGGTCAGTCTGCTCAAATGGGGCAGAGCTGTTCATAAGCCTTTAGAATTCCCGAAAATGACATAACTTTCCTTCATGAGTGAAATATCCTGAGATTGCTATTCAAGAAAATAATGATACTTGTCATACATTTCCTCCAAATAAATCTGGCTTTAATACAAAAAGTCCCTGTTTTCTTCACTTCTGTTTATTTTCAGTCACTCAAACTGACACTTGCTGTCAATATCTCCTCACTGTAAGTGTAAACAGAAGTATTTAAAGAAAGCAGTATTGTTTTATTTTGGGGTTAGCAATTTTCCAGGGCCCACTGGCAGAGCGCTTAGCTCTAAAGAATCACGCGTGTTTGCTTTGTTCCAAATTTAGGTGAAACAGAATGCAGCAGAGCCTGAAGGCTTCGGACGGGAGCATTTGGAATATTACAACAAAACATAGCAAACCAGGGAAGTAGCATCTCCTTTCTAGAACTAAACAAATAAGCAAATTTCTGCTAAATGCAAGAAACAAACCGATAGAAATCAGGCTTTCTTTTCAACATTTTGTGGTTAATTTTTTTTTCTTTCCTTCAAGACTGTAAAATCAAAGTCAGTCTCCATTGGTCCAGTGTGGCTAAATGGCGACCGGTGTGTGGTCTAGCCAGGCAGCGAGGAGAGGCTGCTGTGGGGTGGGGGCGCCTGCTTTGGAAAAGCGTATCACTAGGATTTCCCCCCCAGACCTGCGTTGTTCCAGCCTAGTGCCGCAGAGCCTCTAAGGCAGCTGCCTCGCCTCCGGGTTACGGCAGCGAGAAGGGCTGGGTGCACATGAGACATGCGGTAGTCAGAGGATCAAACTCTGTTCCACATTGTTTCTCAAACTGGAAACTGCAGAGCTCTGTGGCCTGTGGACACACTGCAGTGATACGCAGGTTCTCTATTAGATTTTTACAAGATTTTAGAGACAATATAAGGAAAAATAACATGAACATATTAAAAAACCTCATAGACGGCCATCTTCTAGATGAATATCGCCCGTTTGAGTTTATGATTGAGAATAGAGGACAATTTTAATTGTTCCAGTCTCCAAAAAATTAAGCAGATAATTTGATATGTATACAACATTGGATGACATGTATAACAGGGAATAGGCATGCTTTACTGGTGTCAAGAGAAGGGCAGTGTCATGGCCTAACACCCTACATGGAATAGCTTTTTCACGGTGATTATAATAAAGGAAAGTGGTGGCATATAGTTGAATCCTGAACATATGCTCTTAAAGTAGCAATTCATGTGCATTTTTATATAGAATATCATTCAATTTTGAATCCAGGTAACTGGAAGCTAATTTTGGCTTAACTTTATGTGAGGTAAGAGTTTAGTTGTTTTTCTTACAGAAAAAGTTAGGTACAGAGAAAATGTTTAAAGTTTATATTTTAATAATCATAGTAACAATAACATAGTTGCCATTAATTAATCACATAAATGCTAATTCTCCCTTTTATACACCCAAGTTATTATAATCCCCATTTGGTAAATGAAAAAACTGATGGAATTGAATTATTTCTAGCTAAACACAAAATTTATATTCTTTCCATTACGTTTTTCTTTTTTCTATTTCTATCAACATATTCTGCATTTTACCTGAAACTCACATAAGTAAGATAGCATATCCTAGACTTTGACTTTGAATGACAGGAGCTCTTTATCTCTTTGAATCATTTGTCCCTTCCCTACAGGTATAAAATCAAAAGATCAGCAAGTCCTGTAAGGCGACATTTGGCCCATGAATCTAGTTGGAAATGTAAACCTGGTGTCTGCCTCTGGGATGATCAGGCTGGAAGGTCCCATTGTGAAGCTCCAGGGAGCACTGGCTCAGTCCTAATACAATTAAGCCACATAAGAATTCATGCATTTAACAAAAACCCTGCAATGTTGATATTGGCACCCTCCCTAGGAAAGGGAGATCAAGGGCAGTCTCTAGTCCCTACCCCTGAAATTATTAGCTGAGAGTTTGTTTTCAGATCCTTAATGGAAAGTTGCATTTACTTTCAAAGTTTTCAAGGTTCTCCACTGTGGCGGCATTGTTCCTTGGGCACTTGGGCAAACTTCTATAATCAGGGAGCGCCTTTGGTTTTATTTCGCTAGAATTGCCTCCTGGGGAACTTGAGAAGATGAAGTCTGCCAGAAAAACAGGTCATTTTTTAAGAAGCTCATTTCTTTGTGGATTAGACACTTACTATTGTTTACTGAACCATCTAGTTCCCTCTTCCCCTACTCTAACGTTGTGCAGGATTGACATAAATCAGAAATGAGATTGTTGCTAAATGGTAGAGCCAGCTTATTTCCATTTGGGGACAGCCTTTGATTGAAAATAGGCTTTTCAGTGCCATTTTAAAGATTTTGTTTAATTTTTTGCTTTGAAGAGTAAGTACAAAGATAAAAAATTATATATGCAATGCAGTATTTCAACTGGGCCACTCCTAACCTGGCAAGTACACCAAAGCTGTTTCACTTTGCTGTTGGTGGAGTCTAGGAACAAGCTTCTTGAATGAAATAATTTATTGTAACTAAATAATTGTCTCATCCTATCATAGCTCTCATGATAGGCGATCTAGGAAGAAGACTTGATCATGTCTTGAAATGTTGACTTGTAATCTATCCTTCCTTTCTCCCTTCCTCCCTTCCTCCCTTCCTCCCTTCCTCCCTTCCTTCCGTCCTTCCTTCCTTCCTCCTTCCCTCCCTCCCTCCCTCTCTCCCTTTCTTTCTTCTTCCTTCCTTTTAGTTTGCTTGCTAATTATTTTAGGATCAAATACAGGGGATTGTTTTATAATAATCTCATTTATCTTAGATATATTTTTTATAGAATATCCCTTTGAGTTTTGAAGTTTCAAAGTCAGGGTAGCAAAATATTTCCTGGTTTTGGCTTCCAAAAGGTCTATTTGCTGGCTGAAATGGGAAGTTGTGCAAGTAAGGTCAAACACACATTTGACATGTGGTGGAAATGTGTTTCAACCCTTTACAATCTCATGATGTGATTCGACTACCCAAACAATGAAAGCACATTTGAAGATTTAACATTGCAACGTAGCTTGGTGTGTTTTTTCAATAAGAATGGGTTTTGACTTTGTATATATCTGGAAAGAATTGTAGAATAATTATTAAAAATTAATCGCATGAACCTGAGTTTGAATTCATTTTCTACCACTTCTCAATTGTGTGACCTTAGGTAAGTTTTCCAATATTCTCAGGCTTTACTTTCATGATCTGTAAAATAAGGAGAGTAGCAGAATCTATTTTATAGGGTCATTGTGAAGAGTGAGTTAATATCTGCAGAGAACTTAAAATGGTAAACGGGTGCTTGGCATATAGTTGTAATTATCATTTACATTTGGTGGGATGATTACATACATATTTTTTGTATTCTTCTCTTAATCTAGATAACTTCCACTCTGCCCACTATACTCCCTAATTCATATATTGATTACAGCCTGTTAAAATTATTTCCAACTTATAATTTACAAGCATTTTGCTCTAATGAACACTTACTTGAAGTTATATGAACAACAATATAGTTTATTTGTTCAATATTACTTCTTCACTCACGTCTTCCTGGACTCACTTTAAAGGATATTTTATCCTCTGATAGTTCTTTCAGAGAGATTCAGCAGGGGCAAGTGTACTGAGTCTCTATATCTGAAAATGTCTTTGGTTAGGGTCAATGATAGTTTTGATAAATTTATATTCCTTTGTCCTTAACACTTTGAAGATATTATTCCATTGTATTCCTGCATTTAGCTCCAGAGAAGTTGATATCAATATGATATTTCCTCCTCTTTATGTAATCTTATTTGTTTTTCTTTATCTGGTTATCGGCTATACTCATGATTTCCTCTTAATCCTTCATGTTTCAAAATTGTGCCATGTGTCAAGGTGCAGGTTAAAGTAATACCAAATTTTGGCAATTACTGGGCACTTTCTATCTGAAAATGCAAAGGTTTTCATGAATTCTGAGAAATTCTTAGTTATTTTTTCTTCTTTAAATATTGTGTCATTTATTTTCTGGAATTCCTAGTAAAATGTTATTGAAACTTCCAAATCTATCCATTAGATCAGAGGTCAGCAAAGTAAGACTTACAGCCTGTTTTTGCATAGCCTGTGGTGTTCAGAATGCTTTTTACATTTTTAAAGGGTTGAAAACATACAAACAAACAAGCAACAGCAAGAAGAATTATTTATAAGAGACTGTTAGTGGTCCACAAAGACTAAAATATTTACTCTCTAGCCTTCTATAGAAAAAGTTTACTGACCCCTTCACTTTATTTTAATTTCCCTTTATGCTTTATAAATTTCTATGCTTTTGAGTTACTTTCTGGGAGCCTAATCTTCCAGCTTACTGACTTGAAATTCTGCTGTTTTCATTTTGCTGTTTAGCTCATCTACTAAGTTTTTTATTTTAAAAGTTATATTTTATATTTCTAAGGTTTTGAATTGGTTCTATCCCATCACTGCCTATTTTACTTTGATAAATGTAATGCCTTCCCATCTCTCTGAAGTTATTAATTATTTATTTTAAATTTATCACCTGGTTGATCTATTAACTCTATTTCCTCAAGTGTAAATTCTTCCATTTATCAAGTTAGCTGTCTCTTTATGATGTGGTTGTTTCTCAGATGGTTGGCAGGTCTTGATTTGTCTTTATTTTTGTGGTTCAACTTTCTTATGAGAATACCTATTACTACTTCCACTTGAAAGCCTGCCTTCTATAATCCCCTGTGCTTTCACTGAGGATGAGAAGGGGCTCTAGAATTCTGAGCATAGGTATTCTTTCCATTTCTTCCTGATATCACCAGCCATGGGGGCTTCATTTTTTACTGAAAGAAACCAGATTTTAATAATTTACTAATCTGTATTTAGAAATTATCAATGGACTGTAAATCAGTCTAGCCCTATTGCTATAATTTTACACATGGTAATATAATAATTTTAAAAATCAAGCATTAATGGAAAAAAGCAAACTAAATCCCATACTAGAAGACACCATTAGAAATACCAAACATTTACAAATTTGGAAGGACAAAAATTATGATAAAACCATAACAAACAGTTATAGACAGAAATGTATAAGCAGCGGTGTCCTTAAATCAGAAACTTGGAATACTAATATTGGCACAAATATGTATCAGGACACCTTTCCCAGTTTGGACTAATTTCATTTTGTTGTATTTAAGTGGCTATATATTTAAAGGAACATTTCTCTCACTAAAATAATCCTAAATTGAATTGAAAATCACTGGTGCTTTAATATCAGATTGAAATAGTTTCAAACCAGTCATCTGTTTTCACCATTTTGAAATTTCCTTTAAGAGGTGGAAAGTGAGTATATATCTCTAGAATATCATTAGTTGGCAACCTCAGCTGCACATTTGAATCAACTGGGGAGCTTTAAAAAACCCGTATGCCCAGGCCATACCCTTGCCAAGCACATCAGCATTTCTGGGGATGGGACCCAGGCATCAATATTCAAAAAATCTCACCAGGGTATTCCAACGTGAGCCAAAGCTAAAGAGTCACTGTTCTTGAGTTCCTTGCTACCAGCACACCAGATCTTTTTGGTAAGCTGTTTAGAAAATATTTTAAAACATATTATTTGAGAGGTAGTTTGCTAGAGTGAAAACACCTGGGAGTTAGATTTGGGTTCAAGTTCAGACCCAAAGTTACTAGCTGTGAAAACTTGGGCAACTTCATCTTTAGGTGCCTCAGTTTTCTCATCTGTAAAATCACTTGGAAAACATTTACTTAGTACCTGTCATATGCCAAGAATTACATGGTCTAGCTTACAAGAGACCCCTACCCCAAACCTTACACGATGTGTGCTGTTATTGCGCCTATTTTATGTAGCATCAGCGTTGCCTGGGAAATTGTTAGAAATGCATATTGTCTGGCTGCGTCTCAGACCTCCTGAATCAGACGCACTGTGAGGGGGGCCGCAAATGTTTTCAAAAAGCCCATTAGATGGTTCTGTTGCATGCGTGGGTTTGAGAACCACTGCACGACAGTACACTGCAGCAGCATCGACCTTGTAGGGCTGTTGTGAGAATTAAAATGACAATTCTCAGGAAGTATTTAGTGCAATGTCTAAGTCATAATAAGTGATCAATAGCTATAAGTCATTATTGTCTTTTAAACTGTCTCAATCATATCAATATCTCCTCTAGTAAAGATGCAATCAAGCCTCCCTCTTCTTTGGCTTGGAACTTTATAGAAAAAAAAAACACATACGAAAGTTATGGACTTAATCATTTTTCCACTTAATCACTTTTTCTTTCAAACTTTGACCATAATTCACTGTGAATTGCTTCTCTGACTGTATTTGTGATGTTGGAATCAGAACCTTGAAGTTTAGTGTTCTTTATTGTTTTCATGAATTTGGCAAAAATATGAACCATTTTACAATTTCTGCCAGATTATGGTATCGCTACTCTTCCCACCCCTAAAAACCACATCCTATTTCCTTGGATGGGCTGTTGAGGTCCTTCCCTTAGCCGTGACCCATGCTGTTTGCAGTCACGTTATTTCCATTCACCTTTCTGACCTACAGAGAAAGTTAGCATCGTCCTCCTTGCTGACATAGCGACATGGCACTAATGAGTTGGTCGTGTAAACACTAGTGGTAAACCCCTTTCAGGTAACACCAATTATTCTCCTTGGCAGAAGCACATTTTGCTATGCTATTTCCATTGTAAAGAACACAGCCTTGTGCTGAGGAAAATACCTTTTATGTGGGAACCATTAAAACCACTGGAAGTAAAAATTCAGGCTATTTAACTTTTAATAATAAAGCTAGTGAAAATGTGTTTGCATGGTTTTGGTCATCATAAAAAAGGAAGTCACACAAAGGCAGCAACCCTGGCTATAAGCTTACATTCGAGCCCGCATCTCCCTAATAGGTCAAGTTCCTAAAAAAGTTCTATAACACATTGTAGTCTAGGTGTGTCTCGACTACTATTTTCAAAGTGCTATTGGAAGTTTCGGGGAGTAGAGATATAAGGGAGGTGGACTAACAAAATCTAACCAGCTCCCAGGTAATTGCTGAATTGTGTCACTTTCTTCTGATCACAGATTTATGATACAAATTTCTCCTTCTAGGAAATAAGAATGTTAGTTTTCACTGTTATTTCTCACATCTCTGATAAGCTATTTAATAAAGTCTGTTCAAGAACCCTTAGTGTTCTCCAGGGGGAGAGAGAGTGTAGTTGTCCTCCGCTGTTACTTGTTTAAGAGACTCGGGGCTCCAATGCCTACGAGGCTGGACTGGGGACAGTGGACCAGAATGGGGCCTCTAGAGTACTCAGTGGAGTCAGGGAGGATGCAGAAGAGTGAGCTGGCAGAAAGGAAGGTGTCCAGACAGCCAGGGCAGGTCCCCTAGAGCTTGTCATGGGGCTTCTTATGCAGGAGATTTACTGAGGGAGTGCCCTAGCAGAAACATGTCAGGAAGTGAAGACAGTGGGACAGGGCAGGAGAAGGAGCCATGCAAGGATGTGGGTTTAGCTGAGCCTAACTGAGTGTGAATGGCACCTCACAGTTTTCAGGCAAGGGGGTTGGGCAGCTGTACTCCTGCATTGGTCAGTCGTTGGTTGCAGGCTGCCTCCAGGGGTGGGTGGGCAGTGTCAGAGCCTCCCAGGCATCCCCAGAGAGGTTTGTCTCTTGGCCTCCGGAAATTCTCTGGAGAAGGGGCATCTGTGAGTCGTTAGCAACCGACACTCACACCCTGGGGTAAAGAGCAGCTGGATGGAGCTGAACATCATATGTTTTCGATGGTGTCTGGGATCAGGTTCTAGAACAGGTCAGCGGTGTCCATCTACCCCTTGGACAACGTAGTGGTGCTCCCAAAGAGGCAGCATCGCAGGAGGAAAAGGCCAAGTCTGAGCAATATTCAGGGGGCTTGGGAGGGCCCTTGTGTGAGGTCAGACACAAAAGGGCTCTGCAAGTGCCTGGAACAGGAAGTCAGAATAGGGGCAGATCTTTTAAAATAGATTCTAGAGGGAATGAATGTGGCTCAAGCGATTGAGTGCCTGCTTCCCACATGGGAGGTCCTGGTGTGGTTCCCAGTGCCTCCTGAAAAAACAAAACAAAACAAAAAACAAACAACAAGCAAAACAAACACGGAAATCAACTCAGGGGAGCCCACGTGGCTTAGTGGTTGAGTGCCGGCTTCCCATACACGAGGTCCTGGGTTCAGTCTCCAGCCCCTGGTACCTCAAAAAAGAAAAGAAAAAAAAGATTCTAAAACACAGGATATGGAAATTGAATATCAGAACCATATAGCCCTGGGTGGAGGGGGAGGAGGGGATTAAAGGGATGAATCAGCAGGATGATGTGTTCTAAATCAACCAGCATGGAGGGTGCCTTGACTCTGGGCTCCACTGCATGGAGATACTGAGTTGACTGGCTACCTTCCATCTTTGAGTTCATCTGAGAACTGACAGTGCAGGGTGGAAATCAGTGAAGAGTTGTGGAAGACATGGGAACAGGAAAATTAAGTAGGGGACCCATGTTTTATACGTAATCAAAAGGAAAGCTATTTTAGTTCATTGGATATATGTTTTCTTCTACTTCTTTTCCAGGAGGTTTTCTACTTTTACTGATGTTCAGAAATGCTTTGTTTTGTGCCTAACCCTAGATCTTCTATATAAATTCACTAATTCATTGCTGTGGCTCCAAGAATAAGAATTTTTAGAAATGTTCCTGGTGACCTGTGCAATCTTATTCACTTTTGTCCCTTTCCAGTCTGTTCTTTATTTTAACATCTTTATGTCATTAATCTCCTTAGGGATGATTTTCATTCACCAATTTTCCAACCTCCAGTTCTACATATAGTTTCCTCAAATTACAGACATTTGGATAGGTATACCTTCATGGGGAATGCTATGTATATGATTGATTAGGAACGTTAAGGAAATTTTGGCTCTGCCCAATTTTTCTTCTCTAGAAGCTGCTGGTTAACTGTGCCAGCCTTGCAGCCAATATCTGGGCCCAGACACCAAATCCACCAATTTTATTAGCTATGTGGCCTCTGTGCTTCCATTTCTCTCCTGCATGAAAGGTTAACAATAATAGTACTTCTCTTGCAGGGATGGATGAGGTTTAATACATGTTACCTGCAGTTACATGGAAGTTTAACAAGGTGGGCTCTGATTCTTAAACTTGGTAGCAATGCCCCTTTATTACAAATATTAGGCAGAGTTTGGGCCACTGGTAGAACCCTTGGATAGGGCACGAGGAGTAAATCTCTTATTAACAGTTATAAAGCAATTTTTGAGAGAAACCAGCCTATCTAATTAGAATAAATAGAATAGACCATGTTGTTGGAAGAAATAGCAGTAACAGTGCTGTTGAACATCACTCCCAGGCTAAAGGGAAAAGGTTTTGAACAAGGATTACAGAGGCTTTTGTGTTCTAAGTTGAGGCTTCTGGGAGTGAAGGTGTGATTTGATGGCTTGTGAATCCAGGAGTGGGTCAGAAGGAATGAACTTCATTTTGTTACAGTTTTCCTTCCTCATTACTAACCATGGAGAATTTCAAGGTCTCATCTGTATGCCCTCTATCGACAGCATCCTCATTTTATTGCTCGATGCAATAAGTTTCATATAGCGTAGATAGTTTGGCAATGATTTAATAGTTACAAGTTTTATTTTGAACCTAGATCAGTCTTCTCCTGCCTTCTAAAAAATTATTTATTTTTCTTTCCTATGAAACCACTTGAAACCAGACTAATCTCTCACCCCCATGACTGTATCTATAGTTATGCTTCTGTTTCTTTTTAAAGAACCAACCTGCATACTCAGTGTATCAACAGCATGGAAGGGGATAAGGCTGCAATGGGGTAGGGTCCAAGAGGAGGGTCCAAGATTCGAAGCTTTGGTAGCCATGCCATTGCGTGGTTCACACTGACCCTACAGTAATCTACCTAGGCTCTCTCGTTCTTTCTCACCCACAGTACTGTGACTGTGGTCATGCGACTTACACTTTTTATTTGGGGGTGGCGTGCTAGTCGCAGGACTAAACATTGTTCGTATGAAATTTCATCTGCTCAGAACTGATCCTACATTCTAGCTTGTTGATAGTATTTTTTCTTATAACCAATCTATTTTACTACTGCTAGTGGTTGGAACAGTGCTATTTGTATCATCAGTACATAACTAGCTTTGGCTTCAGGAAAGTGAACAACACATTCTGTCAATCAGTTGTAAGTCATTTACTAGATTGGAAACCATGCCACTATGAAGATATCATACATAGCACCCATGTGAGATGTTTAATTTCAATATGTCCATTTCAAACCAATCTAAAAGTCATAACAATCTTTCAAAACATGTCTAAGAAGAAGAGCTAATCTCCCAAGGGCTTGCTTTACATGGCATGTGAAGGGGTCAGACAATATGTGACCTAGAAGCCCACTAGTGGGTGGCCATCAGTGCCCTCCCAGAAGTGGCCGAATGTGAGAGACAGGCCTGGAAAGTTGCCCAGGTTTGAGTTAGATAGAGAGAAATGGGGCGTGGAACTGAGAGGGCCCTGGAAGTCAGGATGATGAGGCAGGAGCATGGGGTCGTGTGGAGGTGACCTTCCAGGAGGAGAGCTTGTGTAAGGGGAGTGTGGATGATGCCGTCAGGCAGGTGGATCGGTGTACCTTGTGTCATGCTAACATCAGAGCCCGCTTCCTTAAACGGAGCAACCTGTCTCCGGCCAAGGTGATCCTCCAGTGCTCGGAGATGCAGAGGTTCAAGCTTCCTGCACACTAGTTGTCTCCAGACTCACCTTCATCCGTTTCAGTTACAGAACCTCCTAGGACACTGTTCAAAAACTGTCTGGTTTTCCCTTCATCATAAGATGTCCTTTCAGGATCTCTGTTGGGGGGCATGGTCATTTCTCACCCCGTAATACAGTTTTTCCAGAGTTCCTTCTAACATGGCCCACCAGGCTATTGGTCTTTCTCTGGAAACACTTTGAAGTTCATGTGTTTTAATACCCTTTAAAAATAAACTTAAGCATATGGCTTATTTTGTGGCAGTAAGTTGGCATTCACGTTTTCTTGCCCTGTCCTTGTTGCCGTGCGTAGCAGAAACATCTGCTCTGACAATGGGCGAAACCATAAAGCTCTAACTTTTTATCGTTGCTAGTGCAATAATGCGACTCCTTGGCATTCACCTCCATGGACAAGGGCTTCCTGGCAGTGCACATTCAGCTTCTCGGGTAGTGTTTACATACCCTTTAGAGTAGACCCTCATTGGAAGGTGATTCCCCTTGGACTTTTATTTTACTAATGATATATTTAATAAGGAAAAGGGAGGAAAAGAGGCGGCATCCATGATCACAGGCATCTACATCTGGCAGAGGATCGAAAGGAAAACTGATTACAGCTGCCTTTGACAGTTAATGTTATTAAAACATTCAGTGTGGAATTTCTATTTTAAATAAGAAACACTTGAAAGAAATGGTCAGGATTAACAGGAACTTAAATAGAAACCATGTTGACTTGTAGGTAATAGAATGCTAGAGATAAACACTGCCTTAATATAAAAGCATTCTTTACCCCCAAATTATCCATGTGGCCCTGTTTGTGCCACTGGAATTTGATTAGGTTTGGCTTTTTCAGGAAACCAAAAGGAGGTAAGAAGAGCCCACTTAGTCTCCCATTAAGTGGTTTATTCCTTGTCCAAGCCTTTGGGTAACTCAGTTTATGAAAATGTTCTGGGGCCCAGGTCTGTGGGTTCAGTGTGGCATCACCCATAGGCATGCTTTTTGGCTTGCGCCGCAGTCTAACATCTGATTGGCTGGAGCCCGAGAGTAATAGCGTCAACATAAATGGAGCACCTTGTTAACAAGCCAGGACAGATTCGAAGCTTATCGTTTGGGCCACAGGTGGTCAGCTGAAGCCCCCACTGCTCCCACCTGGCAACATTTGTTGGTTGATATACTGAAGCTTGCCCACCAAAGTCGAGTTGCTGTTTCTAATTCTCCTAATTAGAATAGTCAATGCCATTGACAACTTAAAATACCACGTGGTCTTTTAGGAGCACTTACTTGGCTTACAGCCCTTTTAGTCTTTGCTCCACGTGGGTCTTTGTCTACTCAAGAAAAAAATATATTTCCCTAGGAAATTTCCAGGAACTAGGACTTGTGTATTTTGAAGGAAGAATTCACTCTGAATCATCACCACCAGCGATGCCAGAGAGTTATTGGGGGAAATAGGTTCTCAAGAAGCAAGTTGTACTAAAACGTTCTTAAGGGGAGGGCAGTCTCCGAAATAAACCAAACCTCCATGGCTAATGCTGATCCTTCCTGAAACATGTGTAAAGATTCCACAAAGCTGATCGTCTCGAGAACAGAAATTTTGTTCATTTTGCATGCTGCCCAGTGTCCTACCTATTTCTCATCCCATGATTCTGTCCGCTCGCCACGCTGCCCAGCAGTTAACCAGGGCCCACCACAAGTGTCTGCTCCATCACAAATGCTTGATAAACTAAGTGAAATTGCATTCAGGCTCTTACCTATTTTCCCGTGGCTATTCCAACAGCCTCCTAACAGTACCTCCTGCTTTTTCCTTTCAATTGCACACGTGATTCTGCCAGAGTGGTCTTCACACATTACCCTTTTGGTTGTTTTGCTAAAAAACTTTTCAGTGCTGCCAAGTTGACCACAGGACAATTCAAAAACTCCCTGAACTCATGGTATCTAAGTTCATCCCAAGCAGCGCCTCAGCCTACTTTCTTGCCTAGTTTCCTGTGAAGCCCCCAATCAAACTGTCTTTTCCAGCCAAGGGGCCTTTGAACGTGAGCTGTCTGGGGCCTGTGCTGCCCACCCAGCCTGCCCTGCCTGTCTCCAGACACTCTCCAGGAAGCCTCCTGGGTGCCTCCAGGGAGAACGGATACGGTACTTCTCTTGCCAGGTGCATGGACAGTCTAGCCGTTTGCTAACAGTAGCTCCTGGAGGAAAAAACCTGGATCAAACCAATCTTTTTTTCTCACCTCTTCAGGCCTCGTAGGACTCACATCATTGAACTGGAACGTCACCTTCCCTCTCTCTGATATTTCTCTGCAATGCCCTCAGATTTAGACTGAACCTGTTCTGTGATTGGTTTCCTGCTGACCCGTGTGCCCCTGGACCTATTCTCTCTCTACAACCTTTGTCAAGTCAGTATGACATCATTCTGTCGAACCTTTCCCACCTCCAGGAAACGCAACAGAAACGTGTAAAGCATCTCTGCTGCCTGGCCGCTCGTCCCTCTGGCCCTGCCTGGTGAGGATGTAAGCCAAGCCCTGAGGGCAAGACCGCCCCCTTGCCCACACTGGCAGGGGACACTCCCTTTGATTCAGCTTCCATGGTGATCCTGCTCCAGCTGACCTTTGATGTCAGTGGTTGGCGAAGTGTAGCATCAGCTTCACCTGGGACTTGACAGAAATGCAAATTCCTACCCAGAGCTTCTGAATCAGAAGTTCTGCAGGTGGGCCCCAGCAGCCATTGTTTGGAAAGCGCTCCGGGTGATTCTGATGCCACCAGAGCGGGCTTCCTGCGGGCCAGCAGCCTCCATATTAATTCCCAATTAACGTTTTGTCAATTAGGGTAGCCAGCTCTTTATATCCTCCAACAGAGCTTCCTACTTGGGCAATGGGGGAACGTTTGTATAATTTCTAACAGGCATTTGGCAATCTCCAAATTGTAACAGACAACCTGAATGGTTGAAATCTGCAATGAGGAAAAGCCCTGTTTTCAAATATATCACAATCTCCTAGTAACAGTGAAACGAGATTGCTGGATACAGTATATAAAAATCAATTACAATAAAAAGAAAAGGAAATAAGACAACACACTTAAGATATGTAACTTTCACAGTACGTTTAAAATATAAAGAACCCAGGATAAGGCCTAACAAAAGATGTGAAAGAGCTCAGTGGATTAAGTTATACAAATTTATTCAGAGACATTTAAAAGATCTAGCTAAATGAAGAGATATACCATGATCGTGAATTGGACGAATGGATAAATGCATAAATTCTTTTAAAATTGATCTAAAAATTCCTTGCATCCAACTTAAAATTATGGAATTTTACGAGACGACTCTAACATTTATTCAGAAAGGAAAAAATCCAGGAATATTTAATGCATTCTTGAGAAAAACAGCAAAGTGCTTGTTCAAGTCTTATGGCCACTTTTTCATTGATTTATTTGTGTGTTTCTTAAATTGATTTGCCAGTTTTTAAAAATAGATTCTGGATGTGTTATTTGTGTTGCATGTAAAATTACTCCCACATGTTGGCCAGTCTTCCGCTCTCATTGAGTGCTTACTAGGAGCCAGGCATTGTGTTGAAGGTCTGTGAACAAAGTATCTCATTTAGTCCTCACAATAACATGTGTGTGGTGTTATGCTGGACTTTGCAGATCAGGAACCGAGGCTTAGAGCAGTGGCTTCACCAAAATCACATGATTCATAAAAGCCAGAGGCAGAACTTGAGCCTCTGTCTCTAAATCCAAAACCCATGTGCTTATTGTGCATCATACTTCCTCAGTCACTATAGCCCCAAATATCTACCCTCGTCCGTTTATTTCTTTACCCAATTCTCATTGAAACCTACTATGTGATGGCTATTAAGATTATGGTTGCCATGGACCTTCCATTCTAGTGGAGAGAGAGCTAAAAAATAAGTAGGCGAGTATATGATGCACCTGATACTGCTATGTACTATGAGGAAAATAAATCAGTGTGAGGGGATAGAATGAGAGTGACAGCTGGTAGAGATTTCATGTGGGGTGGTCAGGGAAGGCTGCTCTCATGAGATATTTGAATAGAAGCTTGAAGGAAACAGTAGGTGCAAAGGCCCTGGGGAAGACCTATGCATGTTGTGTTATAGCGCAGCAAGTTGCTGAGCAGAGTGATCTAGGGAGAGTGGTAGGAGGTGAACTCGGGGGGGACACTCATGTATGGCCTTATAGACTAAGGGGTTATGAAAAGTGTGATGGGATGGCACCAGAGGGGCTCAAGCAAGGAATGAGGTGATCTGATTTAGGACCATACTGCCTGCTACGTAGCTGAGACTGTTGGGGAGAAGAGAGGAAGCAGAAAGCTACCGCAAAAACCTAGGCTTGTGGTGATGGTGTCTTGGAACGAGGGGCTGAGGAGGTGGGGCTATAGTTTAAGAGAAGAGATGGCAGGGTTTTCGCATGGGTGTGAGAGAACGGAGTCAAGGAGGACTTCCTTTGCTGCATGGGAAAGACTAAAGGAAGAACATTTGAAGAGTGAGGTGGAAATCAGGAGTTTGGCTTTGTATATGTTAAGTTTAAGATGTCAGAAAAACATCCAAGTGGAGATGTTTCTTTCACCAGGAAGCTCAGCAAACAAGAGCTGTGATGGCTGCTCTCTTTCACCAGTTTGACACTCAGAGACATACGTTCCTGGAAGTTAGAGGCTGCTAGCATCTGTCAGAGGATAGAATTCTTGCCCACGAAGGGCTCTTTGGTCTTAGGTTTCCCTTTCTGTCTAAACACTCTAATATGCATTCTATTTGGTTCTCACACTCTTCTTTTGACTTTACTTGTCATACTGTGACATGCAGACTAAAACTTCCATCTCCATTGCCGATTCCACGGATGCCTGCATTCGCTCCATAAACATGTTTACTAAGTACCAACTCTGAGCAACAGCACAAGCCTTCGTTGCCCCTGGTGATGACCTTGACACCGCCCCCTTAAATCCATCCCTGTCTTGCTCCCCCAGCTTCCTCAGCCCTGTAAGGAGGATCTTCAGCTCAGGCTCTGCTTTTGGAAAAATGTAAATGATGCCATTCAAGCAACAGTGAGAAAAGAACTAGAATAAACTGTAGAAGCCGTAATGGACAGCCCTCTTCACCTGGACATGCAGGAGCAGTGCCGATGGCCGCCACAGAGACACCCCCCGGGAAATCAGATCCTGGCTGGCCTGGGCAGAGCCTGCACTGGCTTCCCGTTGCTCTCAGTAAGATCCTCGCTCCTTCCCACGAGTTGCCCACAAGCACGCTTTTCCTTGTCCACTACACTGTAGCCATGGAGACCTTCCTTCTGCTCTCCACTGGCCTTTACGCTTGCTGTTTGCTCAGAATGCTCTCCTCCTACGACTCTGCGGAGCTGACTCTTTCAGGCTCTTCGGTATCTGCTAAAATGTCAGCTTTTCAGAGAAGCCTTCATGATGTCCCTAGCTAAAGTGGCTTCCACACTGATTTCCTAATGCAACACCATGTTTTACTTGCTCATAGTGCTTTGCACTCTCTGAAAGTGTGTTGCTAATTGCTAGGTTTGCCTATTGCTTGTGTCCCCTTGTAGAAAGTAAGGCTCATGGCGGCAGAGCCCTTATTTTTCTGCTTCGCTGCTGTGTGTTCATTGCTCAGCTGGTGCCCACAGGGGTCCTGTCACACAGACGGTGCTCGTAGCAGGCACATTTGGTGCTCTGCCCACATCCTCTCAGCACTCACTTCTGCGAGCCAGAGGCTGCTTTTGCTCACACCTCTGACTCTGTTCCTGGAGATTTTTTGACTGATGGCTCATGAACGGGGCAAGTCAGCAAGGACAGAGAGTTAATGCCCTGGAAGCAGCTCTCAAGCAATGACAGACAGATGGACTTTGTGTAGAAGCCCTGGCTTCTTCAGCCCTTGGCTGGAACAGCTCTGAGGCACGTAGTCTTCACTGTCTCTAAGAGCGCCCCAGTGGGATTCAGCTCCAGTTGGCCGTGCTGTAACTTGATTGATAACACAGTCTTGGCTCCCCCCACCCCTTTTTTTTCTTCTACTATCTCACTTCTTCACCTTCCAGCAGTGCTTCCTGGAAATATGTCCCATCTAAACTACTTGAACTTGAAATCTTTTCTTAGGTCCCCTTGCTTTGGAGAAATCCAACCTCAATCAGTCCCCAATGAATGAATGAATGGGTGACTGCCCGAGTATTTGAAATGAAATAGTACTTACAGTCTGGAAGTCTCCAGGAGTTGACTGCCTTGATTTATGGTGTTGTGGTTTTGGGTGTTTTTTTTACATATTACACAGGATGTTATTCATCAATGTGCTTTTTTCTTAAATCTATATTTCACAGAGAAAAGACACAATAAACATACCTTGTTTATACAGATACTGTTTGCTAATAATTACAGTAAGGACTCACTAAATGCTTGTTGATTTGAGGATTTGAATAAGTCATGGAAGATGTTTTTGATGTAAACCTGAGCTTTGTTGAGTAGGTGTGAGGATGGAGAATGTCTCTGAGTGAAGCTCTACCGGGAAAGCAGAATAGAAAGCATCGTAAAGTCAGAAAAATTCAGAGCCTTCCGTAAACAAAGATCAAGGTCCTAAGCAAGGGAAAACAGGAAGTGATAGGAGGAGAAGGAATTTGTTTACTGTGATTTAAACCACATTGGCATTCATTTTTATCAGAATGAAACCATGGGTAAGTCAACATAGCTGGGGAAAGGCCCCAGTTTGTGAGGTCTTAGATTCCTGACCAGGACAGTAAGAGGCAGAGGAATTTAAATACATTTTGACCCTCCTAGAAGTTGTTCGATATTTCTCGGAAGAGTATAGGTTTCCCTTTACTCTCCTTTTTGAAATTCAAAATATTTCCCTCTGCGTACTGCTACATATGAAACAGAGTTTCCAAGAACTCAGATTTTAAACTTCAGGGCCAAATTTCCGTAAGGTCACCCCACATGGCTAGCACCTGCGATGTACCAACACCTCCCTCGTTTGGTCTGCTCTTGTTAACGTTATTACAGAGAGGGAAGAGGGCTTTTGAGTCACTCTTTTATTTCCTTCATGTTTAGAGCACGTGCTGGAAACCCACCAGCTGCAGTGGCTGACCACTTAGGTAAGAAATGAAGTGGTCGAGAGGGGGACTGTGGACATCAGGAGGGTGCACGTTCTTACTGTCTTGTGGGAATGTGAGAGCAATGAAGAAGGGTTGCCTACTTTTTAGAGAAACCAATAACTGGATTTTATGTGAAATTTCCCCATTTCTAATATATGGATCCCCACTTGTAATATTTAAAAATTACTCCATGGATTAAAAAAAAAAAATCCCCGTCTTAGAGTTAGATTTCTTCACACTTTGGTCAACAGTTTTCAAACTCTGTTTTAAGGACGTGAGTCTAGTTTGGCATCCTGATAAAAGAAAGGGGTCCCTTGTTATGGGAGCACCCACACTCTATAGTCTTGCTTTCTAAAGACTGGTCTCCAGTGAGCTGTATCAGCATCACCTGGAAGCTTGTTGTAAATACAGAATTTTGATAGCTAGAAGATATACGTATTAAAATTTCTTCATTCAAGCAGCTCTGGATCTTCTAATACCCTTCCTGAAAACTAACAGAGCTGGTTTACTCTTTGTTTTTAGTTCCCAGGAGGACTTTAACTAGAACTTCCCAGTTCTGCTTACAGGAATAACAGGAATAATGTAACACCTCAAAGCAAAACCAGACAGAAAACCAGACAGAATGGCATCAGGAGTCTCCTACGGCTCAGTAAATCAGTGTCTCCCTCCCTGAGAAAGACCAAAGGTGGACTTTCCTGAAGCAGTGGCTGAAAGGGAGTCCTGAAAACCTTGCACACAGGCATTTACACAACATTTTCTACCTGTGGTTAATTAGCTGCTGAAACTGGGAAAACAAGACAAAGTTTGACATGCTTGAGACAATGCAGGACTGAGAAATTGCATGTACCTCAGAAGACCCCTGGAGGATTTAATGCCACCACTTTTTTTTTTTTTTAATTTTCTCTCCCCTACCGCTCTCCTTTTCCTATAAAAACTCTAACTCACATCCTCACTTTGAACTTGTTTTGGAAATATTCCCCCAGTTCCTTGCTCGTACACTTGCAATAAATCATCTTTACACTGAGAGACATGTCTGTCCTTTGTGGTGCCTGCTATTAGAAAAGGCTGTGCTTATGGTAACAAATTTGGGGACCACGAAGGGACAGCATGCATGGATATGTTAGCTGCAGCTCAGAGAGGAGCTTGTGTGTTGATTGGTATTAAGTGCTGCGCCTATATGCCTGATGAATATGATAATATCGCCTCTATGCTGGGTCATATGCAAAGTGATATTGAACATGCTAGAGATCTTGGCAGACTTGAGTTATTTTCTGGGTGTTTAATGAACTTATCTATAAAGTGGAGAATGGCGCTCTGAAGTACTACCTCTGTTTTCTTTGCCATATACTTGTCTTGCTGTTGCCTATATTGTCTTTGTGGGTTTATGTTTCAAGCATCCTCCAAACTAATATGAAAATTTCTTCACCCCAGATCGGTAGGAAGTAACTATAGAGGATGAGACCTTCGTCCAGTTTCCTTATATGAAGAATGCTTATGAGACGTATCTTCTTAAGAATAAAAAGAGTATAAACACCAGGGCATATTTGATAGCTAGAAGATATAGTTATTAAAATTTCTTCATTTAAGCAGCTCTGGATCTTCTAATACCCTTCCTGAAAACTAACAGAGCTGGTTTTCTATTAATCTAATCTTAGTAGTTTACTCTTTGTTCTTAGTTCCCAGAAGGACATTAGCCAGACCTTCCCTGTTCTGCTTACAGGAATAACAGGAACATGATAAGACCTCAAAGCAAAACCAGTCAGAATGGCATCAGGAGTACTCTATGGTTCAGTAAATCAGTTAATCAATAGTCTATATTAAGAGTCTATTGTGGGGAAACAGATGTGGCTCAAGCAATTGGGCTCTTGTCTACCACATAGGAGGTCCAGGTTTGATTCCCAGGGCCTCTTGGTGAAGGCAAGCTGGCCTGAGCAGCGAGCTGGCCCACGCAGAGTGCTGACCCACGTGGAGAGCTGGCACAGCAAGATGACACAACAAAAAGAGACAAAGAGGAGAGACAATAAGAGATGCAGCAGACCAGGAAGCTGAGGTGGCACAAGAGATTGAGCACCTTTCTCCCACTCCAGAAGGTCCCAGGATTGGTTCCTGGTACCACCTAAAGAGAAGACAGTCAGACACAGAAGAACACACAGAGAGCAGACAGCGAGTGCAAACCAATGAGGGGGTGGAGGGAGAAATAAATAAGTTAAAAAAAGAGTCTATTATGTGCATGCCACTGTTCTGAGCATGGCACTCAGATATGAATAAGGCAGTTTCTATTCTTAAAGAACTTAGCATATCAATGACAAAATTTGATAGAGGCAGCCACAGAGGCATAAATAGCTTGGGAATTCAGTAGAAGGGGGCAGGATCAAAGGAATGCCCAATAATTCATTGGCATAATGATTGTTCAACATAATATTATACTCCCATTTTAAAAATGATTAATAGAAGATTTATTTATGCAAGAATACATATAATCATTATTGCAAGACTTAATATGAGATGCTAAAGTTCTACCCAATTTTCCTTCCTGGATAAGTTTTTCTTTCCTATTCCTGTTGGTTTTGAAAACTTAATACCAGAAGAAGAGGGGCCCCAATCCAAACAGAGATCCTAACAATGAGGTCTTGGGAGTGGGCCTGAAATTGGGATAAACATTTGCTGAGGTCCAACGAGCTACGGCAGGGCTAGTGATGAGCCCTGGCAGCTGGGGTCACTGTACTGAAGCTGGGGTCTTATGACCCATCACTCAGCTTGCACCTGCTGGGTTTCTGGAGATATGTCATATTCACCTGAGTCAAGAGTGGTGCACAGCATGGCCAGGTGTGATGGCTTGTCCTTTAGGAATGGCATTTCGGTGACCAGGCACACACTCATGCCTTATATTCACAGTTTTATTTGTGTGTTTATTTGTTTCACATATGTCCATGCTCCCAAAGTGAAAGTGCCATGCTTGCAGAGACCAATATTTATTGAACGATACGCCTGTTGCTTACCTCTACATTTACATTCAGCTCTCTGCCCAGGGAAGGAGAATATAAAGGAAAAATCATTAAGAAACATTTTAGGACATGTGACTCATTCCCTATAATGTTTAGAATGTCTTTTACTCCTTTGGTTATCCTTTCTGCTATGCTCACTTCTACTCTCCTCCAAGTCTCTTTCTCCTGTCTTTTCCTTTCAGGCTGTAAGGCTCCCTTTAATATTTCCTGCAAAAATGGATTGTTTTTTTTAAATGAACCTCTTAGTTTCTGTTTGTTTGTGAATATTTTAAATTCATCTTCATATTTGAAGGACAATTTTTTGGATAAAGAATTCTCAGCTGGCAATTTTTCTATTTCAGTAACCTAATTGTTTCATACCACTGTCTTCTCACCTCCATGGTTTCTGATGAGAAATCTGCATTAAATCTTACTGGGCATCCCTTGTCTGTGGTGGTTTGTTTCTCCCTTGCTGCTCTCAGAATTTTCTCTTTATCTTTGATGTTTGACATTCTGAGTAGTATGTGTCTTGGAGTAGGTCTATTTGAATTTATTCTGATTGGGGTACGCTGGGCTTCTTGGATATGTAAGTTCATTTCTTTCATGAGTTCATTATTTCCTCAAATAGTCTTTCTGCCCCCTTTCCCTTCTCTTCTCTTTCTGCAACTCCCATGACATATATGTTGTTGCACTTCATGTTATCATTCAACTTTCTGAGCCCTGCTCAATATTTTCCATTCTTTTCTTTCTCTGTTCTTTTTCCTTCAATTTCAATGGCTCTGTCTTCTGTATCACTTATTCTTTCTTCTATCATTTCGAGTCGGCTGTTGTATGCTTCATGTGTTTTTGATATATGAATTAGATTTTGGAAATTTGTATGAATCTCATTGATTGGTTGTCTCAAATTCTGTGTCTCATCTGGGTCTTTAATATGTTTGTTTGCTTGGGTCATTTCTTCCATTTTCTTAGTATGGCTTGTAATTTTTTGCTGATGTCTAGGCATCTGATTATGATGGTGAGTTTATCCTGTTGCTCAATTTCTCTCTTTTTTGAAGGGATTTAGTGGTAGGAGACTGTGTTGCTGTGCTCTTTGATCCTTGGTTCAACCTGTCCTGGGTCTTTAGAATTGTCTCTGATAGTTGCTCAAATCTGGGCCTGGACCCAGTAATGGGTTGCAGACCTGCTTCCAAGGGCCTTGGGGAGGGAGGGTGTAAAGGCTGGAAAAGGCCTCTCTTATTCAGTTTTCGTTTCCTCACGAGCACTCCCTTGGTCTGCCAGCAGATGGCACTTTGGCAGCCCTCTCGGTTCAATGCCAGGTTGGAGAGTGTTCACTGCAGCAGGACCTCAGCAGTGAGACAGAGGACCCTGCCTGGTGGCTGAGAGCCTTGTAATTCAAACTTTCTCAGAGGCAGTTCTACAACCTTTGCTGGCAGCCACCTCTCTTTTCCTGGGTAGGAAATAATTCCACTCCTCTCTGCATCCTTAACAGCCAGTCCCAGTCAGTAGAGAGGGAGACAGAGGGTTGGATCTCTTTAGTCTCTTGCTGGCTCCAAGGCAAACAATGGCGCGGCCCCACCCGGCCTGGACGGGCTCCTGGGACACAGCAGACCAGATTTGTGGGTCAGAAGCTGAGTCAGCCTTAGGCTGTGTCCCTCTCTCTCCCCTTTCTTGGGGAGGTGGCTCCCTGGTGCCCCCTTTGTCTGTAGCCACCAGCCTGAGGCCTGAGATTTCAAAGCTTTGTCCGTGTAGGGTGGGAGAGGGGCAGTGGCAGCTGCAGCTGCAGCTTCTGCTCATGGTCTAATGGTTCTCTTCCTTTGCCCCTCTCTCTTCTGGGCAGCCTTCTCCTGGTATCCTACACCCTAGAACTTTTTTTCCAAGGCCATTTCTACCTGCCCTCCAGCTATTTTTCTGTGGGAGAAGATAGTCCTGCATCTTTCTCCAGAATGTCTTTTTCTAAAGAGAATATATGTGAAATAAAAATTACTGATTTTTAGAACAATTTAACTGAGCTATAATTTACATCCCATATAATTCATCCATTTAAGTATACAAGTCAGTGGTTTTTAGTATATTCAGAGTTTTGCATTGGTCTACAATAAATTTTAGAACCTTTTCATTACTCCCAAAAGAAACCCTCACCCGTTAGCTGTTTCCCCCCCAACTCTCCCCTCCCCTGCCTGATTTTGGAGGTCATGGAAGAGCCTGAGAGTCTGCATTTCTGGCCATTTCCAGGTGAGGCCAATGCTGCAGGGCCAAGGACCCCACTCTGAGTAACAAGCTATACACAGCCCTTCCTGCTTAGCCTTGTGGAATATTGCATGCAGTTTTCAGTTGTGTGACTGGTAGGAGTTTCAAATGGAATAACCTGGAAGGAAAGAAGGAGGAAGTAGATTTGCACTTCTGCTCTGAAAACAACACACTTAAAAGTTGGAATTTCCTGTGTGTGCTGAGGATCTGCTAGTAATGGTGCCTGGGCTATAGCCATGAAAGACCAAGCTCTCAGATTCCTGTTGTGATGAGCCTCCTGAAACAAAGGGTCTTGGTTCAAATAACAATAAAAGGAGGGGGAGGGGGTGGTCCAGGCAGGTTTCACATCTCTACTCTGTGCAACCCAAGCATGCTATGACTATAGAAAGATTTTACTATTAGAAAGATGCACCCATTCCCCAGACAGAGGAGCAGAGGAGGCCCCAGTGCCGTGCCAGACCTCCCCCCCTCTCTGCAGAGCTTCGTCAGGTTTATGTGCTGTCTACAGGAAAGGGCTTGTGTCACTTTTTAATGGCAGTTTTGATGGCGCTTGACAGCAATGCCCAGCGGTGGGTGGCTGGATCTCTTTCAGGCTCTGTGAGCCCCTGCCCTTGTGGAAAAGCCTGGGGAGAGGAGCAGCATTCCCAAGGCTCTTACTCTGAGCTGTGGAGGCAGACACTAGTTCTGCTCAGGCTGTCTCAAAACGCCCTGCGGAAGAACTTGTGAGATGCTTGTTTGGACAGGCCTGGGAGAAGCACAGGCCTTGGTAGACCACGGGAAACGGGGGGCTCTGAGCAGTTACAGGCAACTGTGGGTGAGCCTCTAAGAATGAGAACTTTAAGTAGTGGTGAAAGATGGGGACAGAAAGGCTGGGAGCAATAATGGTCAGACTATGGCTGACAATTCTGGGAGGACCAGGTAAATTCAGAGTGAGGGTGGGCAGGGGGCTTGGATTCGCATAGCAGACTCTGGAAATGAAATTATGCATTTTTGTCTTTCCTGCTGTCTCTAGGGTCTTCCCACTTAGGACGTGTCTTGGACTGGATGGGGCAGAGATGTTGAAGAGGAAGAAGTGATTTTCATAGGTCAGAATAAGTGCAAATTAAGACAAAACTGGAGATTAGAAGCTGGCTGTTTGACCCCAGGGCTTATTTCACTAGTCTATGCTGTAATATTGCAAGAGAGTGTGAGTAATGGGCAATACACGTGGGCACACACATATTGGGCAATGAGTAACACTGGAGAAGCTTGCTAATTCCCCCTAGCTAAAAGGAGAGCAATTTGTAGTTGAATCAGCCTTCTAATCTGAGGCAGCTATCCGTTGCCTTCTTTGTATATCTGCTCCCTACAATCACAAATGCAAGCTTGAACATGTTTTTCAGACTGGGAAAAATGACTCTTGTGGTTTCCAAAGAAGAAACGATGCAGCAGGCCTCACCAGGAAGTGCCATGGAGGGCTGGTGGCATAGACAGAGGGCAAAATTAGTTTTGGCTCCGTGGCAGCTCCGAAGTGGCAGTTTCGGCAGCCAAGCTAAAGTGAGACGTTGTGTATGCCGCCGCTGAGGCCGGCAGATCTGCACTAACACTCAAAGG